>CAEGAG010192838.1:0-43316 GCA_903067065.1 Brachyrhaphis terrabensis
TTTAATATGAGGTTTCCAACAGATCTTATAATGAATCAATACTCCCAAAAACCGAATCTCAGTTACTCTCTCCACAGTCGCATTATCAATAATTATTTGTAGATCGGTATGCCTTTTACAATTCCCGAATAACATAAATTTGGTTTTCTCTAAATTTAATGATAATTTGTTAATATCAAACCACTTTTTCAATTTACATAACTCTAAATTCATTTCTATGAAAAGCTGCCGTAAATTTTCACCTGTACAAAAGATGTTTGTATCATCAGCAAATAAAACAAAATTAAGTGTTTTGGAAACCTTACATATATCATTTATGTATAAGATAAACAACTTTGGTCCCAATACTGAACCTTGGGGAACACCACAAACAATTTAGACAAAGTTTATGAACCTAAATAGGTCCTAGATTGAAGATCGTCAGAATAGACATTTCATGGAGGAAATACAAATCAGCTTATGCACCAATTCATTCTTCACGTATCTGGGCTTAGAGCATCTTCAAGGATTTTTCTAATATCTGTCTTTCAATTGACTGCCCTGGGATTTTTAGCTCAACCTCAGTTTCACTGCCTAAAAATTGTCTCTGATTGTTCTTTTGGGTTGCACCAGTTTTGGTCTTCTGCTTGCCAGACCCTTGTCTTCTGCTCTATGGCTTTGTGATTTCTGGTTTAATGTGTTTGTCTCTGAGGTAATGTTTTCTTTTCAGGTTCCAGTGAACCACAGAATGGTTTTCACACTTCCACCCTGAACCTCCCATCCCGCCTCTTAGAAATAATATATTCAGTATTAGCAAACCTTTGAAAGTCTCATCTTGAGATGAAACAGCTACCAATTTTGAAAATCATAATGCAGAAGAGATGGCAAACTTTTTGTCTGTGTGCTGGAATTAGAAACCTTGTTTTGTTCCTCACCACCTGTCGAGAGCACATTGAAATTTATTCAGTTTTGTTTTGAGTTAATTCACTCCTTTGTCTCCTGACAAACATATTTAGTTTTGTTTTTCCTCCCTGAATGCTCCACTCTCTTTCTCTCCAGTCTCCACATTTGTCATTTCCTGCTGTGTACATGGGCCAATTTTTGAGTGCTGTCAGCTTCATAAGTGATAGAGCAGAAAGCTTTACAGACAATTAAATGAGGTTGTAATTGAAAGATTAGCAGATATTGTCACAAAGATGCTCAATTAAAATTAAAACATTACTTAGCGAGAACAATTAAAGAAGATGAATACAGTTTTATAAATTGACTATTCGTGTTCGTGTTGATCTTTTCTTTAACAGCAAAAGCAAATTATGTTTCTCATTTAGAGTATAAAAACGAGTAATTTCAGATTCATTAACATGCAGCATATTGGCTTATTTAATTTAATTTGGTTACATTTGCTGTTAAGCATACCGTGTTGAAAAAATATTTTGATGCTCTGGTGAATTGGTGCGTTTTCTCACTTGCAAAGACGAACTCTATTTTATGGTAGTTTCATTTCAGTCCTCCATCTCTACTGAAACTGCAAATCATTCAGGTTTTTGATTGCTGTTCGCAAACTTGAAGCTCCATCTAAAAATCTGGAGATTGTTTATGCTACTTCAGGACTTGATGTGCTTCTTCTTTAGTCAGTTATTAGTTGATTAGTTGTATGTTTGGAACATCCGTATGCTGTTTTTGTCACATGTGTGATGAACGATCATTAGGACTGTACCGTTTGCAAAGCAACAGGCTGAGGAATAATGTTTCCATCTCCATTATTGTGTTGATTAACATTTCTGCTCCTCCATGCATGATTGGTTGGGTTGACACCAAATATCTCGTCTATGATCTTATCTGACCGTAGCCCTTTCTCCCCATCTTTATCTGATTCCTTTAGAAGTTTACTGGCAAACCTAAAACACACCTTCTGTGGCAGTTCTGCAAAATATCAGTCATTGTTTATGTTACCAGTGGTTTTATTGTTGATCCCAATCGCCTTCAGATCCTGAATAACCACATTACCTCTTGATGATTGTCTTCATCACAAGCCAAGATGTTGCTGATCAACAATTCGAACCTTCGTACTAAGATTGCTGTGGATGCTCTCATCCATCAATATGAACACTGGCTTTTTGTGACAGTTTGAATGGAAGCAAGTGATTCTGTGGACAGGTGAGCTTTATACACATAAAATCAGGTAAAACTGTAAATGACTGATTGTAATCAGTGTCACATTGGAGCATAACTTTTCTGTGGACAGGAAATACATTTTTCTCTCAAAGAAAGGACGTAGTTTTTGAGTCACCCTGTTGTATGAACGGAGCTGGATATTAAATACTTCTTATCGAGGTCACAGACAGCGCTTTGTTACAAAAGCAATCAAGAAACTTCCACCATTTTTAAATTGTTTTTGTGGGAGCATTTAGGGAACTTCGAAAAAAAGAGGGACAGACTAGAATTTTTTTTATCTGTAAACAATTTGAGAGTACAACAACTCACTAAATGCTACAATCCTAGTCGGCAGCTGCTCATGACGTATTTGTTATATTTCAGTGTTTCAATAAATCTTGACTGCATCGCATCATCTTTTTCTCACAACACTAAAACACTGATCAAACCTGAATGGAGAGAAAAAGAAATCAACAATAAAAACAGATTTGACAAAAAGACATTCATGAAAATGTTTTGTGAAAAAAACTCCAAAAAACAGCAATTTTAGTATGTTCAATGAAAATTTTAAATTACTTCAAAGGAACCACAGAAATTATTTTAAAAATAAGTTTGGTTTTATTCACCATAGAAAAAATAACAAAATAAAAAAAACATATTTTCAGCATCAAATCAAGTGACAATTTTTTGCACCACACAAAGTTTATACTCATATCACCATGCAGTGAAGGTAAAGAATGATTTTCACTTTTTTAAATAATCATTTTGATGTTTTTTGTACTCCATTGTGTTGGAGTACAAAAAAAGCTACAAAGTTATTTAACATGGCTTATCAGAAGAATAACTGTCTTGTATTCCTATGATGTATTATCAGTTACATTTTTTAAAAATATTATCCTAGTTACCCCAACATCATTTCAATCACCATTTTTAGAAGTGAAACAACAAATGCACTTTGGTGATGTTGTACGCTATGTGTCTCTGTTTTTGTGATACTTTAATTTTTCAGCATCCCTCAGTCTCTCTTCGTGCCCTTTTCAAAGTGGAGAGGCTATTTGGGCTGAAGTGTCAATAAATAAACCCCATTGTCTATGCTAATGAGCAGGAACATGCATTTGTGGAAAAGGCCAAGTGAGTTTTCAGTCTGTCACAGTCCCACTAGACAACTAACACCAAGATCGCTCTGGAAAGTGGGCATTTTTGTTTTTCCCCTGCCTCTTGTCTTGCTTTCCTTCAGTAGGAATGTAATATCGCATAGTTAATGCCACCTTATGAGGCTCACAGTTTTTTGAATGTTAAGCACTTATTGAATTGGATGTTTGCTAATAAATCACATGGTGCCGGGGGTTGGCATGATTCACTCTCTTCTTCTCTCTGGGTAATTCTACCACACAACACTCAGGGGAAGCAAATTTGCATTCCTTCCATGACTAATTTAGCTGTTTGCTTTCACTGCACTGGTGTACACATCATATATTTCTCTACTTCTTCCCTTTCCCCTTTTGCTCTCTATTTCCTTCTCTTTTTGACTTCTCCCCTCTCATTATCCATCTTTTTGAGAGCCTATCAATGCGTTATTTTACAGTCATTCCTGATTTTTATATTTTCTTCAAAAGATTTTGGTTCATCGGTGTAGGAAATTAAACCAAAATAGTCTTAATGATGAAGTTTTAAACGTCATAAATAGCAAATTCACATCTCGGCAGCAAGCAAGTTCTATATGTAAATACAAGCTTTTTATTCCATAGATATAAAATAATCCCTTTCTCAAGGGGAAGAGAAAAGATGCTTATTTTATCCTTAATTTCAGATGGGGTTAAGGTCAAATTGTTTCTATTTAAGATGAAAATCTATTTAAAAATACTCTGAGATGAGATACTGAGATGTATTATTTTACACTGTCAACACAAAGTTAAACATTTACACATGAAGAAAGCTTGTGGATCACACCACAGTTGCAAGACTCATTCATGGGAAAGATGAATCAATAATGATGCAGAACCAACAAACTGATGCAATGATCAGCAAACTATCGAAGTCATGACCTAAGAATGCGCTCATCGGCATCAGCAACTGTTTGTGGAAAGAGTTGACTAAGGTTTTCTGTGATATTCCCCTCATGAAGTTTCTCTATTGACCCTTACTGTTGGAAATCCCTGACATGATTATTAAAATCAATTCAGGCTATTAGAAGAATGCAAACATTAAGTAACTTGACAACCCGCCTGACAGTTAATTTGTCAGTCAAACTTGTATTATAATTACTGTGTCAAAAAATTGATAGTTAAAGAAAGGTAAACATGCACCGACCTACTGGTGTGTTGGTCCCCAGTTAGTTGCTAAAATTGTCCTGATCTATCGAGACATGATAATATAACCTTGGATGTTTGGTTTAATCTCGGCTTTAAACTGCAACATTTATGTTGCAAAGCACAAAGCTAATTAGAACATTTAACTTGCCTCTATAAGAGAAAGTTTAAAACCGAGTTTTGAGCCAAACATAAAACTTTTATTGCTGCATTAAGTTCGGTCAAACTTTCTTGAGCTTTTCCATTTTTATTTATATGGGAGGTTGTGTCTGTAGCGATTCTCTTCACAATCTTTTTCTGAAGTTTTAATTGGTCAACTATTTCCTGAACTGACTGAAATGGCCGTCAGTGCACAACATCAGAACTGTTGAGCTACCTGGAGACGTGCTTAGTGGTTCAAAGGTCTGGAACGGAGCTAATCTCATAATATAGATTGCTGTAGTTTCTATGGTTACCTGTAGTTTTTTCTTCTTTATATAGCTTGTGCACTGGTTTAAAACAGGAATTATACTGTTGACTGGAGCTTTGCTTGAGCTGTCCAACATGGGATTAGACAGTAATACCCAAAAGTAAGTTTTCAAAATTTAACACAAGAAAATACCTGCAGTAACAAATATACCTAAAGACATATTTACACAAGTTTTCAGATATTCAAGAAGTTATATATTAGACAAGGAGGAAAAACTACTTGAACAAGCATTTTTCAATTAATAATTTCATTTGTTAAAGGGAAAACCTGTCCAAACCAATCTGGCTCTATAAAAAAAGAATAATTGCCCCTAAATATAATGGTTGTGCCAATCCTGGTGAAAAGAACTTGAAGTGTTTCCAGTAGCACTCATTAAGTCTTTGACATCTCTGTGGAAAAGTTTTGGCTCATTCTTTTTTTTTTTTTTTGCAGATTGTTTAAATTCTGTGACATTGTAGGGATTTGAATATAAATAACCTACTGACATACTAGTTGGTTAACTTACTTCCTTTTTCTGTTTCCTTATGTCATCTTTGTCTGATATTAAAATTTGCTTCAGGAATTATTTTATAGGAGGTAACTGAAATGAATTTAATCATTGTCTGATAGGCTGATCTGTGATTTTTGGCATGTTAACAGCCTATTACAAAGCTATGACCTCTAAGTTGTTCCCCTGATACACCCAGAACACACACAGAGCCACACTGACCCTGACTCTGACCCTGAGAGACATTTGAGGTGAGGGACATTCTCAATCTAGTTAAGTATTCTTCCCAAAGCTGTGCCTCTGCAAAGAGAAAAACAGCAAAAGACGGGAGTTATTTTTTCTCCCTAGGGAAAGGCTCATCCATGTTAATCAGGGCTTTGGCCCTTGTGCCATTAATGATAATTCAGGTTAGAGGAGATGTCTACACCAGGCTGTGAGCAGCCAAACGCTACCGGCCCTCCTTTCCATCCATTTACTCATGTATTGGCAGTAAAGAGTGCTCAACCCTACCTCCCTTGACGGTCGGCCTAGAAATTGGAGTCATGATTATGAATTTATATGAGTGTTTAAGTGTAGGGGTTAGGCTCAAATGCCACAGTTACTGGTGGAAAATTGATTTATTAGGCAGATGGTTTTCCTGCAGTGATTTGTGAACGAGCCGGGAGCTTGTTGGGGTAAATGTTGTGGTGAGAGCCTTCTAGAAAGCTTCTGCAATACTCTACTGAGATTATTGCAAAATGTCGGATATTTGAGAAATTGCCATCTTCATTTACAATGGGCCTAAGACATTTTATTAAATTTGGGGGAAATCAGGTTTTGCCTTTATTCAATCTTGATGTAGCTAATATAGAAAAATAATTTCCTGACATGATCATTAGCGTTTCATTTCTAGTGTAAGTTGCAGGAAGATGGGAAACATTACCTTGGCAGATACAACTCAAAGATGTTCAAGACAAATTCAAAGTTAGCTGATATATTACAAAGTAAGAGTCTGACTGTTTTACTACCCAACATCCATAAGGAGTGTTATTACAACCATTTATCTTTCCAGCCGTCAAGTTGAGCCTTTCATCTCAGTGTTTCTCTCTGATGTTCAAGTCACGACTGATAATATCAGCTTCAGATCCGATATTGTTCCTGCACCCCCTCCTTCCTTTTGGGTGTGCTGTCATTTACTGCTCTGCCTGTGCTTTAAAACTACCACTTAACCCACAAAGCTGTGGGTCAGATAGCTGTTCTCACACCGAGCGTCAACGCTTTAATGCCCAGATTAGAGAGTTTAAGGTTTGAGCAATGGTTTCATTTTGTCTGAACAGAGAAAATAGATTTTGAATCAATTGAATGCTGGGAAAAATATGCACAAGTACAAGCACAAACAGAGAAAGAGGGAGAGAGCCCCACAGGCTTGCATGCAAGAGATAAGAAAAGGAGGCTGGTAGGTTTTAAAAACCTCAACATTTTGAAGTACAGATTACTCAGTCCCTTCTTTTGTATGATGTGCAGTTCAGCTCACAGACAAGAGCACAAACTATATATGGGAACATCTAGAGCAAATAGCAAATGTGAAGTTTTTCAGCACAACTGATAACAATCAGCTTCTCATTTCATTAAGGAGAAATTCCAGAAAGTCCAATTTTCTTTATACTCGTAGTGGTTTGTTGAAGTTTAGCAGACAGTCATTTATGCACAGCTCTGTTAAGCATACTACTGCATTCAAGTTGAAGTCTGGACTTAGAAACAGCATGATGTTTTAATTTTTCAGCCGTACTGCAGTAGAAATGCAATCATCTTTGGGTTTATTGTCCTGTTTATCGGCTGGCCTCACATTTGATATACTTTAGTATTCAGAAGGGTCAGAGTTGACTCAAAAACTGTGGGTGCAAAGCTGATATACTTGCTTTTCTTTAAACACTGTGTTATGTTGTGACTTTAATATTTAAAATATTAAGGTTTGCAGAATCTCAGGGAAATGCTTGAGTGTTTTGCATATTCTCCAAGCACTGTACAGCCTTAAACCTGGTTTATTGTGCTCGGATGCTGGCTTTGTTTTAACATATTTCTTTTTTCACTGTGGATTGATAGATTTCACAAATGGTCAAATGAAATTTTACCCAAACCACATTTCCTGATTTCTAACATCATTACTGGTATCTGTCCTTCTTGGTGTTCTGTTAAATGCATTTAAATAACAGTACAATGACAGCAGTGCTTTCACATCTTGTGGCTCTGTGACTTTTAGCTGCACTTCATCATCCATTGTCATTCTGCCTAAGTGTGCAGCAAATAGATCTCAAACCATGCTTGACCAAAATGGCCAATGTCTCAGAGTTTGCACAAATTTACTGTTGATTAAACATAGTAAACATATCTAAATTAAAAAAATTGAGCTGTAGTTTTAATTTTAATCCTATGTTTTAAGTAAATCGTCTCTTATCATTAGTCAAATGGTTGACAAAAAAAAAATTGTTTGCATTCTTCAAAGACAAAACTATTGCAAAAGCATTGAAGACATTGATTTTAGGAGTTTAAATGTTCTGAAATCTAACAGAAAAGTTTAACTGTTTAACTGCAATTATACCATGGTGTGAGCAACACCATGATGTAATTGCCTTCAGTGTCGACTTATATAGGTGGTGACAAATGATGCTGGAGTCTGTTTGTATTTCAAAGCTATGAAGACAGGTTTTCTATTCATAACAAATGCTGTGGTAACAAATGACGTAACTTTACTGGAAATGATCCAAAAGACGGAAGCCAAGGAAATTTCATCACTGCAATTCACTGTCTGAGCTTCGGTTCATCCTGTTCTGAGGCATCATTAATCATTGCTTTGTCACCCTTATCATTTTTATACAGAAGCTTTTGTTAAATAAACAATTTATCTTAAAACAACTAATTTTCACACATAGCAGGTTTCCCTGAGACACTCCAAAGTGGATTCCTGTAAAGAAAAGAGTCAGCGCTTCTGTTTTGATTTGAATTACTCACTACTTCATGAGTTTATAAAATGGCCTTCTTTTTCAGAACAAAATAGTCATGCTGACACACACAGAAAGTTTAAGCAATTCCCAGCATCATTTATAACAATATTGTTTGTCTAAATATTTGCTTATTTAGGCCATGTAAGGAGATTAGAGAAGCAGCCAAAAAGCTGCAAAAACTCCCATTAGCAAAAAAGTCAAGTACATGACACAGCAAACAAGTGAACAAAAATGGTCTGGTCAATTGACACCAAAACTGCACCATTATGCAGCATACATATGCAATCATATGGAGAAAAACACTCCATCCCTGAACAGACCATCCAAACAATAAAACATGGCAAAGGCAGAATCATTCATTGGCGATGGAAAATTGTCAGATTTTGGAGACTGCAATAGAGTCGAGAATGGGACAGAGATTTTCATCGTCATTATTATTGCTAGGCTTCAGTTAGCATCTGTAAGGGTCTTAATTTCGATCCTCTGGCTCAGTGCAGGCTATATTTTACCACATGGTATGTTTCAGCTGCAACTCTCTGAATCTTTTCAGGAACTAAAACTGTATCTTATTTCATCCAACCACCACAGTTTAACAATCCCTCTACATCAAAAGCCTGTTTACTTCTGCCATCTAGGGTTGTGTGATTACCTGACAGGAAATCTCAGTAAAGGCAAATTTATGCACAGACTCAGACTTTTTAGAGCTATGGTATTACTGGTAATCCTTTAATCGGAAATTAGACCGCTTGCATGTTTTCAAATGCAGTTTTCAATTATATGCCATTTTTATTTTTCTTGCATTGTCAAACTCTTTTGAAGCTCTAGTCACAACCATGTCTGGAACATTTTTCTTCATCACTTTGTATCTATGCTATAATGGTGTTGATTTAACACACAAAATACAAATATAATACATTAAAGATTTTGTAATAACAAAGTAAGAAAATTAGGGATATTAAGATATCAAAACAATGCATTACAATATGTTTAAAAAAAGACCTCTGAAAGTGTCGGGACTCCAGTACAAACAACAAGAGAACTGTTCTTTGAAAAGTTTTGAGATGACGTCTTTGCCTTTTTCCATGAACCCACTATTGTTTGTCTGATTCTCAGACTGATAACATTGTAAGGACAAAAAGCATCCAGTAAAAACAAGTGTTCCTCATTCCTTCAAATGACGACTCTTCCATTGTTTTAACTAGACAGCCTATGCTGTGTTGGCTTGGACTAACCCACGTGAGCTTTGGGGAAAATGTCACAGGCCTGCTTTCCTGTCAGGTTATTACTCTCCTGTTCCTTATACAAGCTAACTGCTTTTTCCAGTTCTCAACAACTCAAATCCTCGAACTGTAGATAAGCAAAACAAGTCTTGCTTATCTAGGCATTCCTGTCCTCTGCCCACTCGTTCTTTCTCATATTTTCCGTTGCTCAAACTGCATGAAACTTTCTCAGTGACTTCTTTCTTCCTCTTTTCACTTGCCTTGGATGTTGTACTGCATTTTTGACTCAGTGTTCATCATTTAGTCCTAACTACATGCATTGAGAGCTATGTCCCTTGCCTGGCCCCTGACAGCACACTGACATTAATCCATATCTCAGGAGATAGTAGGCATAGTTTACAAGGGAAAGTCCTTTTTGCACCATTTTTATTTGAGAAGACTGTCCACAGTTGTTGAGTAGCTGTGTTTTATGGTTGCACATTCATTTTTTATTGATGCTGCTCTCCTGCTCTCTTTTTTTCCTGCACAGATTTAAAGATGCATTCCTATCAGTCAAAGTTTACATGTTACTGCATTATGGACTGTCATTACCTTCATCATTTGTAATAATTTTAGGAAAATTTTAATAGATAAAGTTGACTCAAACCACTACTTTAAACTTAAACAACACTAGCAAAGGGACACAAATTGTTTTCATTTTCCTTAATAACTTTTCATTTACTTTTAAATTGACACAGCTTCCACATCAGCTTGATTGGCTTGCAGATATTTTTTACTTTGTATTTGATTATTTGACACATACTTTCTCACCTACCAGTCTCCAAAATACAGTGCTTTGAAAAAGTATCCTTCCCTCTTGAACTTTTTCACATTTTGTTACATTATTACTCAAAACTTTGGTGTATTATGTTAGAACTTTATGCTTTAGACCAACAGAAAGTAACAGATATCCATGAAGGTAAACCAAAGGAATTTTTTTCATAGTTGTTCTTCCAATGAAGCAACTTCTAAAAGGGAATTAGTCTATTTATTTAGTAAAAGGGGATTGAATACAAATGCAAACAATGCTTAGTAAAGTTAATCCACTATATTTTAAAGATTTATTACCCAAGGACTGTGTATCATAGATATTTATTTCAGACAGTTTTGATGACTACTAATGAAAATATAAAATTCAGATACTCAGACTTTTGGAATATTACAGAAGGACAGAAAAACTTCTATTACAGAAATCTTATAGCCCTGTTATGTCCTTCATATTTGCTTCACTTAAAAAAGATACACAAGCAGCACAGATGCGCCTTGAAAGGAAAGTGAATTAAATCTCAACCAAGACTGGAAAAAATCCAGAAATTGTGGGCATCATCTGGAGTCTGTGCTTCAAGACCCATATCCATGTGCTGCACATTATGTATGGAATATATTTGCATGGGAATTCTTTTGTTTGAATACTGTATTAATGTGATGTGATAAGACACCTCTCATGTTGTCTGTGGCTGCTGATTGGTTTAACAGCTCATGTCCTGGTTGCATCTGAACGCACTTTCCCATGGTGTTACACTTTTGATCTTAAGTCATATTCAAATTACCTGAGAAATTAATTATAAGCTTTTCATTATGTGGATACCACAATTATTAAAATAAAGAGAAAGAAACAGCATGCAATGGGTCTATGCATTCTTCCATTTTAAATAAGTCACTTTAATAAATTTATGTTTTGATGACATTGTAATATTTTGAGATATACCTTTATTTATCCTCCAACTTCACAACTACCGTGTACATTACATGCCTTGAAGTTTGTGGGTATATGTTACAATATTAGCATGCAAATTGCCACTTTAAAATTGCACATTGTATAATTTTAAAATAAATACAATGATACAACTTACTTGCTTGGTACGTATCTAAATTAGTATCTCTGCAAAGAGCCTTGAAAAAATGTGCATGTTTGTAGTTTCACTTCAGAAACCTCACCTTGCCTGTAAATTAGGTTTGGCAGTGGCTCTACAACGCTGCCTCAGGACAAAGAATAAAACGGCGACCTGCCAGACTGCCAGCTTTTATTCAGTCCAGGTTTGATGCTGCTAACTTCTGAAAGCAAGGAACACCTGGTTTTGGACGAGACTTCTCAAAGGGCTCCCAGTAATTCTCTGTTGTAATCATTATTCCAGCCAGCTTTATTTCATTTTTTCCCCCCACCACGTTTATTAAAACAGCACTGAGCAGTGGCTGCCAGAGACATTGTTCCATAGTCCCATTTGCATAAAAAGCAACAGGATGCCATATGGGTCTCTGCAGATCTGTCTTGGATTTTTCTAAGAGAAAAAAAGTGGACTTATTTTGCTGTAGATAGACTTTTGCATGTAATTCACTTGAGGTGGCCAAGAGTGTTAATTAGAGCTCAGTCGAACTCTAGAAACACAGCGTTAGTGTTGAGATGCACCTTGTGTCTTTCATATTTTGTTTCATAAAATTCATCATGAACCTTCTTTTTTGATCAACCCTGATGTGTCAGAAGGTAAAGGGAAAGAATCATTTGAAGGATCACTGTGCCTCTGCTCTCACCTCTGTCCTTGATCAAATGGAACTTTTACTTGAAGGTGTCACTGTAATTAGAGTCTCTGCAAGTGTGGGGAAAGTGGATATGGAGCGAGTGGGCGGATGAATGTGTGTGCGCATGAATGTCGGGCTTCTTTTTTTTTTTTTAATTGCCTGCATATTGTGAAGTGCAAATCTCATCCTTCAAGACCATAAACAGTCAGGAAAATCTGTAAAAGAAAATCTTTGCTCCTACTTTATTGGTATTCCAAAATCTGAAAACAAAATCATGACTAACCAAATTTTGGTGCTGCCGTGATTAACTTTTCTATACTTTCTTTTCTTATTAAATTCTGCCTCTTGCCAAAATGAAAAAAACAACATCTACATTATTATGACATGCGACCTCTGCTAAAAAAGTTTGAGGAAGTCTAAAGCTGCTTTTTTGCATATTTCAAAATTTCACGAGTTGACCAGCTGTAACTGAGAGGAAGCTTAACCCGAAAGGCACAGCTCTTCTCAGAGCATTTATTCCAAGCCTAAGTTATGTCAAAAATTCTTGACACATTTTTGACAGGCAAGTTCAAGTCAGGCCTTTATGCCTTTGACCAGAAATCAAGTTACAAGTGTTTGAGAGAAGTTTTCACTACAAGTTCAGGTCAATTCAAGTCTTGTCTGAATTCTTGATGTCCAATTTCAAGTCGAAGCACAAGTACTTTAGGGCCAAATCTAAGTTAAGTTGTCTAAATCAGAACTGTTAGGGGCAAGTCTTAAGACTTTGAGGGTCAAAACTCTCACATTTCAAGACCTTCTTCCCAAGTCCAAGTCAAGTTTGTAATATTTCACTGAATTAAAAACTCTTGCTGTCAAGTCTCAAGTCTTGGAGGGAAAACTCTTACCCTAACCCTGTTAAGTAGCTGCTAGTAATTCTACCTGCTATACAACCACCTGCCCTTGTTTGATTTGTGCCTGGTACGTACAGAGGAAACAACTGGAGGAGAAAAACTATGCCAGAAAACTACACTGCTCCCCAAGAGATTAATTCGCACTTTGAGTGAAACTCTTAAGTCAAGGGTGACTATTTTTGCGACTTTGTTGCAACTTGAGTCCCTAACTCTGACAGCAGGTGAGATAATCCCTAATAGATTTATTTCAATGGCATTAAAATACACTTTTCCACTCCTTTTTACCAGAAACTAAGCACTATAAGGCAATAAAAGCTATAAAAACATCAGTGATTTCCATTTGTGAGTGACGCATCATTACATACAGTCCTACACTACATCAAAAGACAACTGAACTATTCACACCTTCACTGCTTTCTCTCAACTCTTGGGAATTCACCCACCTTTCTCTTCACATGGCTTTCATGTATTCTTTAAGTTTCTCTTCCCCTCAACTTTTTTATTTGTTGAACCTGAATAAAAGCTTTAGCGGCTCTGAAGCTGAAAGTCCCCCATCCCCGACCCCCTTCTCCGCCTGCCTACACAGACAGACGTTTTCAGAACCAAAAGTGGGAATCCTCTGCCTTCTCCTCACATTCATTTTCACATTCTCCTCCCCTTACTGCACATCCACAAATTATTCGGGGAAAGGATAAAGGCGTGCATGCGAGCAAATGAATGGCTTGATTTAGATTCAAATTGCATAAAGTGAGCTAATCGGAATAACTGACAAAAGCTCTATGACGAAGAAGTGATAACCTGCAGGCTGCTTCCTTATTGCAGGAGATGGGACTGAAGTGCTGGGCTGGTGTACAGGTCTAATTGCATGACTCAGTGAAGGGGTAAAATGACTGACATGTAAGGAAAGATTTCTTTGAGATTCAACACTTAATGACTTTTACTTTGCATGATAAATCAGAACTCACAGCCTTCTTTTTCTACTTTTTAAAAGTCAAATTTTCAGTTGAACTTTTCTCTCAGCCTCTTTTCAGTACACTTTTAAGGAAGCCTAGTTTATCTTTTATACAAGCTAACTGCTTTTGTCTATACTTTGCTTTCTTGTTTAGAAATCCTATTTATCATGTTTAGCTCTTTTTCAAGGATTTTTTTATCCATCCATCCATTTTCTAACACCCTTGTCCCTAGTGTGCAGTGTATCCAGCTATGTGGATACGCTGCAAAGGTGATGACTTGATGCAGTCATCACCTTTGCTTCAACCCCTCATACTGAGCATGCATTTAGTGACATGCATTTAGTGACATGCATTTAGCGACATGCATTTAGCGACATGCATTTAGCGACATGCATTTCCCTTTAACAGAACGTAACCTTCAGCTGAATCCGACTCAATGTGAGCGGCCATCTTCCATAACTGAGGTTTGATAATAGAGAGCAAAAAATGAAAAAAAAAAAACACAGCTGAAGACTTTTAACTGCTTTATTTTTAAACTTTTTGATAGTAACACATTACAGTGGTGCACGACTAAAGAAACAAATGCACTCATTTTTCAGTGTCACTTTTGGACAGGGTGAAAAGGATTTTGGGATTCTTTGAGTAGCCTGGCCTGACAAAGCCACACATATTTTGAATTCACCCTTCCCTCTAGGTTTTACCTATTCTGAGGGTTTTATTAAACAACTTTTGCAAAATAAAAAACACTGTGCCATCGCACATTAAAAAGCAAATAAATACAAAAGAAAATTTAGTTTATACAGTTATACAACATTAGTAAATCTAGTTCCTGTTGTTGCTTGCAAATAACAAAAGGAAATAGGGGTATGGGACAAACAGAAGTTGAGTAAGTAGTCTCAATGAAGGCAAAAAAAAAAGAAAAAAAGAGAGAGACGAAGACACAGTGACATCACAGGGTGAAAAGTTCTATGTGATTGAAAATTTGCACTTCTAATTCACTGAGAGCTAATTAACAGTATGCGGATTATTTTTCTAATGAAGGACAATGGAGGGTATACTTTTCATTACCAATTATCCCCTCAAAGTCACCTCATGTTATTATTTGCTGCAGTTATGAAATAAATTATAATGTATTATAAGTCCTGGAGAAATTATGCCTCAATTATCATATTCTAGTGTTGTTATAATAGGTGTGCATTCCGCCTTTGCTGAGGTAAGTTGTGTTGCTATTTCTGAAAATATGAAAACTTTATGGTGCAGCAAACTTTTGTTAAATCTGCATTATCCTAATTTACCTATGCTTAGGTTTCATTTTGAATCTAAAACTAATGAGATGTTTTGTCCTTCACTTTAACTCACATTTAATTCCTAATTGCAGATAATCTGCAGACAGAAATGTTTAGTCTGAACAAACTTCATGACAAGATGACAAAGACAAATTGTTCTACAAAATTTATTAAAACTCAGCTTTGACATGATAACATCTCCAAGAAGGATGGAAGCTGACAACTTATAAGTTACTGGTAAAATTTTTAATTAAAAAGTCGTTTTAAAAGTAATATATCAGCTTATGTCTAAAAATGTTGTAATAAGAAATATCAACTACTGCAGGACAGTCCAGAGTTAATTCAACTAATCTTGTTACTCCTGATTTGACTTTAGGTAGAAAAAATAACCTTGAGTTAAAATAGTTAAAATTTAAAAAAAAATATATATTTTTTTGTTAAATAAAATTGATTATGTGATGTAATATTGGTTATATTGTTATTATAAACACATTATTCATTGTTTCCCAATGAACATACTTACACACTTGTTAAATCTGTATTTGTGCTTTTTGAGGTTTGTACTTTACTTTTCTGTTCTTGAAGAGAAAGACAAGTTTAACAAGCTGTTCTTATTTGATTAATTAATCACCCTGAATTCAGCTGCTTGGCCGAGATGCTGCTTATGGCTTGCCAACTATCACTTTTAAACAGCCTTAAGTTATTATTAGTGATGGGTGGCACCCCTTTAGCATGCACACCATGTTTTCTGCATTTGGAAAAAATTTCAAACAGTCACATTTTTCTTTCTTGTAATTAAAGGAGAAATGTGTTTAGCAACAAAAGATGGGGGAAGGGTAGTGCTGGATCACTTCTGCGCTTTCTCTGTGCTCTCATTCAAAGAACGTTTATCGGCAGGAACAGACATTTTTTCGGTTTTGAAAGCAATAAACTTGATTTACAATTATATAGGGATAATAAATTGTGTTTTTGCTGTCTAGTAGATTCTAAAAAGGGATTGTATCTGTGAGTAGCTGTGTTTTTAATAGATGCAAATGTTAACATTTTGTATTCAAATTCACAAAATGAGCCACCATTTTTTGAAAGTTTTGTAAAACGTTGGATACTTTAAATTCACATAAAAGAAGAAACAACTGTGTATTGATCAGTTTTCTTCAAAGGTTTTGGTAATTATTTAATCTTCTCTTCAATTACATCAACATTTTCACGGTGCAGTTTGAATTTTGTTGCCGTCTGTTTAGACAAGAATGTGTTCCTAATTGCATAGTATGTGGTTCATCATGCAACATGATGCCCAACTGCTGAGCTTCATGATGTTAATGTATTTTTCTGATGTAGATGATCAACTTTGGTGTCCATCTACTGTGTTTGATCAGTTGATTCTTCTGTGTAAATCCTCCTTTCTATTTTTCTAATTTGCATGTTACTGTCCTGCTTCCCCTCAGAGCCAAGAAGAAGACAAAGCCCTTGAACCTTAAGATTCACAGCAGTGTGGGGAGTTGTGAGAATCTGCCCACGCAGCGGTCACCGCTCCACACTGAACGATCTTTGCGATCCTTCTTCTTTCCGTCTTTCATCCCTTCCACACCTCCCGTTCATGCTGAAACACCCTCTGCAAGTAAGTGAGCGCACATTATAAACCAATCTTACATTTTATTATCAGTTCATGTCAGTGTTTTATTTTCTGCAAAAGGCATTTTGCTCTTTCTGAAGTTAATCACAGACATTATTTCACTGTGGGGATGGAACATGCTCTCAAGTTGAAAGTTTATCCACAATTGTAACTTCAAATTCATTTTGCAGAATAACCTGTACACCTGTGCACAGAATATTTAAGCAAAACTTTTCAGGGTTATAAATGAATTTTGTAACTCTATTAAAACTATGTTTTGCACTTTGCTGTGTCCATTTACAACTCACAAAAAAAACTTATTTCTATCAATCTTAATATTTGTTAGAAAAACTTTCAAAGCAAAGCTTAGTTGGAAAATGGACCATATGGGGAATCAGGCTGTTCCATTGCGGCCGGAGGTAGTGTGTTGCTGCACACCGGCAACCTTATTGGTTGATGCATTATAGGCAAACTGCGGAAGCCATTAGATTGAGGAGGAGATTGGAAAAGGCAGAAAAATAGAGAGTAATGGAGGCCCTGTCAATGAAACAAGTGATGTATGGCTGTGACTTAGTGTTGGGAATACTCTCTGACATAACCAACAGGGATGTGGGGCGTAGCCATGAATTGATGTAAGCAGCGGCATGGCAATGAATAATCAATCTCGACATGCGTAAGACAGAGAAAAAGAAACAAACTTAAAATAATAAAATAGCTTCAAACATAAACATATACCTCACCATTCTAAAGTGTGTTAAAATTCAAAACTCTAAATCACACTATTAGTCAACAACATTTCTGTGTACAATGTCATATACCCTACCTATCAATCAATCTTTACTTGTTGAACACTTTCCATTCATAACAAGAGCAGCACAAAGGGCTCTATGCAATATAAACATAAGAGGGAGAGAAAACCAAATAAACCACCTCCCCAAGTCTATTTTTTATCTTGATATCTTTCAACAAAGTAAATTCAGTCCTACTTTATATCATCGTACATAGTGAAAAAGTAGTAGCTTTTACCTTGTCGAGTAAACAAGGTAACGGTCATGCAAAACTGCATGTGGGTGTGTTTCTGTTCAAGATTAGTACGTTTTAAACAGTTTTTACATCAGTAGCCTGCATGCCTCATCTCTAACTGATCTGTCACTGATTGTCATGCAGGCAAAGATTCAGCTTATCCAGCATGAATGATGTAGTTCCCATGGACTATATCTTTCACGCTGCTATGTGCATTCATTCACCCTTTTTTAATAGTTCAACTGGTCCCAGAAGTTAAACCTTTCCCATGGAACGTATGCAAAGAACAGAACAGAAAAACAGAAAACAAATGTAAGTTTAAAAAATTATGGTAAATTCATGTAAAAGTAAGGAATGATTCATGAATCCTGGAGCACACCTTTAAACCTCGATTTATACTCTGAACTTGGAAGTCAATTGCAACAACACTCTTTTTCTAAATCATTAATTGTTACCATGCATTTTTAATTGTTACCATGCATTTTTAGATATGCAGGATTGACAGCTGTATTTGCAAATATAAAGTTCTTTGTTCCATTAGAAGAAAAGCATGATTAAGAGCCTAGAGAACAACCAATTACTACCTCTCCAAAATTAGTTTGTCAATTGATCCCTTGAAGCAATTATTTCAGAAATTAGCTAGTAACACTTCTCGAAGAAGGACAAAATTCATTTGCTCTGCTTTAATATTTGTACCTGTTCTTGTAAATAATATGGAAAATATGAACAAATGTATGAATTTAGCTATTTTCCCATTTCACCACATGAGGAGATGGAACATAAATATTACAAACAAAATATTATTCTCCAAAACCACGAACCTGCAACAAAGCTGTGTCTTCTAAGTAGATGTGCTTGAAATGTAATTGGCATCAAGATAGCATCTTGTTCCAGTTTTATCTATTTTCATCAGAAAGGCCAACAATAATTTTATCTTTCTTAACAAACAAAAAGAAAAAGATGTTTCAAACTGTAGGAGTTATGGACTGCATAAATTGCAAATAGACTACCCTGCATTGCCCAGACAATTCTCAAGAACATTCAGAATCATGGTACTGTCTGTGTTGCACACATAAGTGGAGTTCTATGAACTAACAGAAATAATTTTTCAGTTTAGACACTCTGCTTCTGCACTCATTTTTGGAAAAGAGTTTTACAAGAGCAGAGTGTTGTCTGCTCTTGGGTTGGGTCTACCAATATAGTAAAAGTTAATTGATAGTGTACTCCCACATGGCTTTGTAACGCAAAAAAAGAAGTCTGACGCATCTGACCAGTCAGGACATATTTTGGTTAGATGTAAACAATGTGGCCTAGAAAAAATAGAAATGTCCACATCACTTATTTTGGGAATGGCGCATGTGAGTTTGTGTTTAAGCGCTTGGTTGAGCATACGGCCAATGTGTGTGTAGCCCGGTCAGCCAGGATAAACATCTGTCCAGGGTCTAGTTTGGGATTATAGTATCACTGCCATCTCGTACGTCAGAAATCTGCAGCCAACAACTTTATCCCTCGTCCCTTGAGTCATGTGAATCAAACAGACAGAGGATCCACAAGATTGGCTGAGGTGACCAAGACCACATGCTGTCTGCTCAAGATGAATCAATGCCAGAATTAAGCTGAGCGCTATTGTGAGAATACACTTATTTTCCCACCAGGATATACTGCTTAAGATCGTATGTGGATAAGATATGATGGACGGATTAGTGACACAAGTCATACAGTTTAGCTGTAACCTGTATAACTTGCTCTTCGCTACATTGTTTATTTCCAAAGAACAGTTGTAGATAGTTTTGAGGTCAATCTCTAGATAGATTACTTCTTATCTTATTTTGGTATAAACACTGGTCTCCACATTTATTACATCTGGTTAAAAAGGTGATTACTTTAAAGGAAATGTAGGTTTTATTGAAGTGGCACAATTTAACATTAAAAAAATTTAATTTAACCAGAACAATTAGACATTAAAGGGAAAAATATGTTAAGAATACAGTCCTTTTAAAATATTAGCGGTGCCTCACTTCTACAATTACTTTGTACAAACCAGTTGGACACAATTTTTTCTTTTCCCATACTCTCTTAAACTACCTCCTTAATGGTCTAGGTTTCCACTCTGATGCCATTCTCTGACTAATTTTTTAATATTTTTACTTCCCTTACCATCTTCTTGATGGCAAGATTAACTTGTGACCATGTTAAGTTATTCAAAACATTCAGTAGCTTTTGTTTCATCTGTCAGTATGAAGAAAGGAAAAGTTTACACAATTTCGCATAGTAATTATCCAGTTACCCACCATTGTAACTGAAGGCTAACCCACATATTTCTTACTTCAATGGCATGTTTTCATAAGTGGCTAAGAGGAATGTTCTATGCTGTCACATCAAAGTTATTCCCCAGGGCAAGCAGCAAGTCAAAGATGATCATTCAATCAACTTAAAAAGTACAAAAGTTAACGCCTTACATTTACAGAGCAGCAAAAAGGCTTTTATCTTCTAACACATTTCTTCTGGTCTTGCTTTATTGTCTCTCTAAAACATTTGAGATCACTAAATTAATTTCAAAACCAGTCAAAGACAAAAGGAGTAAAAACAAAATAACATTTTTAAATGATAATTGTATTTATTAATTTAAAAAAGCTAACCAAATTAGTTTTTATGTAAAAAAAAAAAAAAAAAAAGGTCCTTCCTCACTAATCCTAATAACTGGTCCTTCATAACAATTACTGTCTTTGAGTAAGGAGTGGCAATAATTGTGGTGGGGGCTGTTGTTTACTCTTCCTTCTGGTCACAAAGAGTGACACACGGGCCATATTTGGAACCGAGCCTTATGTCTCGAAAGCTCTGCACATGGTTGATTAGACTCATCAGTGTGTCTGTGAGCACTGAGTGAGCTTTTCTGACATCTGTATTCAAGGTCACTCATCCACATTTCTCTGTATGATAAACGACAGTTTACAGTAGAGTGAACAGTTGATTAAGATTTCCAGCAGATATACAGTACATGAATCATAATGTTTTATCTGGCAAATTTAGCAGATGGCCAATGAGTACTACTTTGGTATTCCATTGTGTTTAAATCTTTAGGGCTTATCCATTATTTTGCATTAATTTCACTGTTGAAAACATTTAATGCTAACTCTAATGTTACAAAACATGCAGCTGCTTTAGAAGTTGTAGTGTTTCTTTCTTAACAAAAGATTTACTTTGCTTTAATGAGAGAGAACAATATTTTTTCTCTCATTGAGTGATCATTAAATTTTAAATCAGGAGCTGAGGCGATTTACCAAGGGTTTGTTATTCCAAAACAAAAACAGGGGTCACATTTTTAACTGTTTAACATATTCTATTAGCTTTTAAATGTATTTGCTGCATCAAAAAAATGTAGATTCTTATCTTGAAACTTGAGATTTCCTAAGGGTGGCCAACATTTTCACAACCACCAAGTTTAAAAACATTAAACAGACGAGCTCCACTCCACATTACTGTACAGCTATCATGTTATCTGTTAAAGTGTCACTCTGTGTTGAAAAGTAGCAGCCATAATGAACCACCAAAACAACTAAATATGCAGTAGAAACTCCAATTTCCTTTTATTTAACATTTAAGATTTTATTTAACATTTAAGATTTGTGTTTTGAGTAGTGTTCCTGCAGCAACAGGTTTCACTTCAAAAAGTGTCTTCACTTGAAGGATTTGGCTATTTTTGGTATGACATGTTCAGATTGGAAAAATATCAGATATTTGAGATTCCAGCTGATCAGTCACTGGTCAAGGTTGATCAAGCTGAAAATTGGCTGAATTGGACCACCAGTCAATTTTTCATCTCTAATAAAAGCTGGACCTAAAAACCAAGACAGCGGAAAAGTTAAGGTGGCAATGTAAGAGTGGTGAAAAATATTCTTTTAGAGAGGTTTGATGATTGTAAGCTTAAAGCTAAGCTCCTTTATTACATCCAAGAAACATACAGGATCACACTGTAATTGACAGTAATAAAGGCACTGGAATTAAAAAAAAACTAAAAATGAGCTATCTTTCCTGTCTGTATTCAGGTGCAGG
Source organism: Brachyrhaphis terrabensis (assembly GCA_903067065.1). NCBI lineage: Eukaryota > Metazoa > Chordata > Actinopteri > Cyprinodontiformes > Poeciliidae > Brachyrhaphis > Brachyrhaphis terrabensis. Next base: position 21,973 of record CAEGAG010192838.1, read on the forward strand.
TCATTAGTCACAGTACAAATATGGTTTCTAAGTGCTATAAAAGCAGACTAAGTGGTTAAAAACATTTTTATTATTCATAAACTTTATCAACTGTGCAAAGATAACTGTCTGCCAAAATCCTGGGATAAAGAACAGCTTGACAGCAATTTAAAGAAAGGAAGTTCATATTTAGTTTCTTTAGGACTGGAAGAAGAAAAAAGCATTTTAAACTACTGCTGAGCGAGTTTTCAAAGTTCAACTTCTGGTGAAGTAGGGACATATAATAAAGGTAAAGGGATTTTCTTTCATGTTACCTTTTATTATTATTATATTTTGCAATGCAGATCACTCAAAAGTAAGCCTAATCATTGTGATGGTCTTATAAAGTCAAGTTTTTATTTAAAGTTAGACTTGACTGTAGTTCGCTTGGCCTTTTTAAATGTTATTAAGCCTTTAATCTCCCAGCAAAGTCTGAATTTCTTAAACACATTAAATTACAAAGTGAAAGATTAGTCACCCAAAGGTCCAATAGGTATCTTTTACTATGCAGGTAATGTTTAGATCACATTTGACTATTTGGATGAAATATTCTTCACCAGATTTTCAACAACAGCTGCCAATCCATGACCACTAGACGGGGATCTCACGTCATTAGACATTTAGCTGGCCTGGAAGCATGTAATTCTTGCTCAAAATCTTAATAAATCCTGCCATTTTAAACTATTGGTCTCTAAAAGTATCACATGAACATTCATTTTAATCTCAGGTGTCCAAACATTGGGAAAAAAAAGTTTGCAAGCTAATTCTCTTGTTTGGTGTTGTTGTTTATCTCCCATGGTCCACTCAAAGTTTAGTCAGTTTTTGTGGGTTGTTTCAGGTGATAAAATAAATCATTGTTATGTGGTTGTGAAATGTTATGGTGACCACAGAGACACATTTATTTGTGTGCTGCTCACCTCTTGTGCCCGAGGCTGCTTGAGCCCACACAACTGGATTAGACAGACACCCTGGGTTGTGTCCACTTGGACATCCAGTTCTGGCATTTTACCAGCACACCTGCTCCAAAACAAATGTGGACACGCATAAGATGGAAGCAGAGAGGGAGGGAAAGAGAGTGTGGGAGTCTGCAAGTGTGTGCTTGTGGATATAAATGGCTTAAATGTTCTTCAAGCGCTTTTTGCTCAGCTCAGTCTTTTATATTTCTACATGTATTCCAATGACGTCACATGCTCTCTTTAACCTCGCAAAGCTGATTTGCAGTTGCATCACGGATCTCCTAGCAACCAAATCTGGTGCCACATTGGAGGCCCCTTCCTGCATTGGCAGATAAGTAATTGCTTTAAATAACTCCTAAAACATGGCAAAGGAAAAATAAAGCAGACTTGGAAGACCTGTTAACTTTGGTATCAATCCAGCAATGCAGCAGAGATGTGTTGCTGTTTACTAAAATGTTTCATAGAAAAGAGAAGGCTGACGTGTTGACTCATGCTTGGAGTGCAATACGTTTGAGTATATTCTAAGTAATCCAACTCATTGTCTATCAAGCAATCAGAAGAGCTTGAATAGTAGGAAACCGGGCTTCCATTCTGTTCCACGTGACACTTCAGCCGTCATTTGAAAGGAGCTGCAGTATTAGTTCAGTAAACTGTTTTATGAGTGTGAAATTCCACTTCATACAAGTGGATGGCATTGAACAGTAGTATGAGGTACTCAGGTTAAGACTTACCGAGGATGAGGGGTAGCCTTTTGAGGACAGTGATGTTTATATTATTGTGTAGTTTCTGAGTCATCCAGGACAAGATACACCAGGAGCTTAAGTAGAAGCAACAAAACTCTTTTTTTTCTTGAAAATGTTTCACCTCCTAAAGCTAGCTTAGATTGTTGAAGTATTTGAATAATAATCTTTGAAAAAATTACTCTGATGAATAAGAGATAAAGGGGTAAATAAGTTTGCCCCTGAGCCTCAATATGTTCTATAACTTTATAGATTACATTGTGTTGATATGCTGGTCCAGCAATACATTAAATTCAGGGATAACCTTTAACCCGCAGATTTTAATGCTGGTCATAAGTGCAGGGCATTCCACTACTAAAAAAAAATATTCAAAGTTGACTGAAATAAGAATATGCCCTGTAATCAAATGTTATCAGAAATTCAGTTTTAGCCTTTTTGCGGTACTTGACCATTTTTTAACACTTGCAAGGATCTTGAATGCCATGTGGGAGTTTAGCCAACAAATCTTGCCAATTTAATAAATTTTAGCTGCAGTTTGGTTAGCTGAGGGTTGCATCATTGTTTTTTTTGTTGGTATTAAGTGGCTAGGGTAAGGCAGGGGATCTCTTGGGAACTATGATCAGGATGCTTAAGCATCTGTTTAAATTCAGGAAGATGTCCATCTTATGGGAGATGTGCTGGTGTTCCTCATTAATTTTAGTCATTAATTTAGTAATTAATGTAGTTATTTTGCTTTGTAAATATTCAATGTCAAACATACATAGTCAGGATTAGCAAACATTCACATGACACTGTCCCCTTCCACATCACGGATCTAAAAAGACTAACTATTGGGTGATGTAACAGTGTCTGTTAGTGTTGTTTGTTTAATTTGTGTGTTTTTCCAGAGTAACTTGAATTAATTTTTTCAAAATTTGTAGGTAATTTTGTAGAAATTGGCAGGTTAGCTCACTGTTTCACAGTCCTGGAGGGCCGGCATCCTGCATGTTTTAGTTCTCCCCCTGGTGGCAGTAACAACCTTTTCATTATGTCAATGTTCTTCTTAGGCCTTCTAATGAGCCATCATTTGATCTAGGTGCTTCAAACCAGGAAGAGAACTAAAACATGCAGGATGCCAGTCCTCTTTGGGCACCACTGTTTTAGATGTTTCAGTCATCTCAGGGCAGTGTGCCTTGAGGACAAAGGTTGAAAAATACTGGGATAGCAGTGAGGTTTTCCATAAAATAAATCATTTCATCGCAAACATTTTGAAATGCAAATTTATTCTTTGATCTTAGAATAGAAAACATTTTCAGTTTATATGACCTAATATAAAATTAAATTGTGCACCATTTGCTAAGTCAATAAAGAATGTATAATCAAAAATATGTGATTATTAGAGTTTCAACAATTTAAGCTTATTTTAGCTTGGCCACCTTATGTATTTTTGTATTAATTTCCTGATTCTCAACAAATATGGCTGCTCTTTAAGTCTGCCAGGGGTGCAATATGTCACCTAACAATACCCAACCCAGGTCATCAGCAAAAGTTGTTTTGCTTGTTGCTCAGCTTACTTATCTAAAGGCTCCAAGACTCTCAATTTCCCCTCACTCAGGAAGTCTCTTCAAAGCCACAAAGCCTCTGGACATCATCTGTTTCACTCTCCCTACCTCCATTTTATTGGCATGCATAAAGTCCCAGTGTCAATGGACTCCCACTATCTATAAGATCTGAAGGATCAAATGTAAGTGCTACATTTTCAGTCTTTTGAATGCTGTCATCTCTTTCTTCAACAATTTCAGTGTAATCTGTATATGTGTGTGTGTCTGTATTTGTTTGTCAAAGATCATAGGTGTAAATCCCAATCTTGAGAAAGTCTAGAATTGTCCCCCCCAATAAAATCATTAGAGAAACTTTTGCATTTAAATAATATCAACATGAAAAGGCAAAAGAAACAAAATACTAAATAAATCTTCCATTTATCTCAGAATAAAATAAGAATTAATTTTTGGTCCCCCCCTACCATTGTTAGAACAATGGTTCAGTCCAAAGTGCAGGAGGAGGAGCAACAGCAGCTGAACGGTGAGGAGCTAGCTGTTAGCTGTTAGCTGTGGCTCTGCATCACAAACATAAAACCCTCTAGCAAGTAAATACTTAAAACAAAAGACATGTAATACTTTTATTTTCTTTCACTGCTCAATAGGCAGAAACACATTAACAATAAAAGTCAGACTGCAGTTCGTTATTTCATTACTTTGACTGAATCATGATAAGCTGCCTCGTTAACAAAACTGCTAAGGTAGCAAACATCTCATTCATATTGAGATTCTTTAACTCACTGTCTTCAACGTAGAGCCTTTAAAACCACAAAATAAAATCTGAACATTTTTCTATGTAAGGCCCAGTGCTTTACGTTTAAGTTATGATACTTTCCAGATATTCATTTCTATACCTGCTGTCCATCCAGGACATTGGAAAACTAAAAAAGGTTTAAAAATAAAGCAACTTAACAAGTTAGAATTTAAATAGGCCATAACTTGTATTGGGAGCCATTACAATAATTCGATGTTAATGAGGAGTTTTATTAAGAGCAGTTACTCATTAAAGCTTTTTTATTTAGAACCTTAAATTTTTGTAAAGGTGTAGCAGAGATTAGATCGTCAAACTGAACAAAACTCGTATCTAAGCAACATTTGAATTTTAGTTTTACTTCTCAACAGTTTGCTTGCTTAGAAAAACACGTTTGCACGTGCATTACTAGTCATTTTTGGTCCTGCAACTTGAATATGATTTGAAAACTTTATAAACCACATTTTACGTTACTTTTCACTGTAACTTTGCCAACCCCCCCAAAATTGGTCTTAAGAAATTTTCCGGTTTATGGTCCCCCCAATAATGAGATTGGATTTACGCCCTTGTCAACGATGATAGCACAATATTCTGCAAAAGGGATGGTCGGCGTGTAGCTGTTGCTATAGCAACTGAGCAATCTGGCTTTATCTCTTGTTCATCAGAGTATGTTTTTCTTCACTTTACACAAGGGAAGAGGGGGAAAAAAGTCTATTTTCAACCCCATTCTGAGTTTGTGTTTTGCTGCCACTCTTAATGTGTTTTGTTTCGCTTTTGGAGAAATACTCATTAAAATACATAGATGGAAAGCTTTGTGAATATGATGTGCAACAGCCTGTACAATATCACTGATATATAACACTCATGTAAAATAATACAGCACATTGTGCAGCTAACGCCCCCACATAATTCTACAGTCCTGCTGAGTTTTTATTTTGCTTTCCATAGCCCACTGTAAGGATATGAATATGAATATCTTTGTGTTTACTACTTATGTTAATAAATTTATACCAGCTTCTGTTTGAAAGTTTAGATTTAAGTTTTGCATCTTGCTCAATTTTTGTTTTCTGATGTTGAGCTGTGCTTGTTGCTGAGATCTTTATCTTTAAAAACAATTTTTTGGGTTTAATTTAAGTTCTGCCAAGTATGTTAGTCTTCTGTTTGAGATTGATGAACTTGATGATTGTTTTATTTATGAATAGGTGAGTAATATAATTTACTGACATTTATGTAGTTTTTTTTTGCAATTTATTTGAGTACTGTATCTTTTTACTTTTCCATACCTGCAGTAGCTTTCCGCTCTGTCAGAAACAGTAAAGTTTATAATTCAGTCTACAGGGAACCCAGCTCAGTTAAACATTAAATAAATTATATTTAGCTCTAAGTAGACTCACCTTCCGACCCCATTAGGGACAAGGGTGTAAGAAAATGGATGGATGGATCTAAGTAGGCTCCTAGTAGTCTCTTTACATCTCACATTTGTACACAAATCTGTGCTTTCTTTAACCCATGGTGGAGAAAACAACATTTTCTCCACCATACTGTATTTTAGTTTGCATGCCTATTTTAAACATGCTCAGAAATGAACACAACCAAACACACAAACCCCATTCTTAACCCCATGACATAATGTTTGTCATTTGACAATTTGGCGGAGAAGGGAGGGCCATGAGAGCCTTGGCTTAATTAGGCTGAGGACAAATGGGAGAAGATGGAGGAGGCCACCCTTGTCTGGCGCCTTGGGGTTTTTAAACTCCTACAGGCTCATTTGTCACACAAACAATAGCTCACATGCATAAACTGCAGGCAGACCCTAGATGCATTTTATAGCTTGTTTTTCTTCATACTACAGTAAATGTCGCCTTTGTGGGAACACAGACATTTGTGTGATTTTATTGCAGTGTTTTAGAAATTTGCCATTTGTACATTAAACAGTTTTACATTGAGCTTCTTAATGTCTGTAATGAAGAGAGACTGAGCATTAACATGAACAAAACTTATGATTCATATAAGTATATAAACTTATATTAAGCTGAAAACAAATTAGAAAAAAAATGCACATAACAGCCTTCTCAGAAGTATTTTGAAAACTTCCCTTTAACTTTTCCACATTGTATTTTATTACCTCATACTTGCATAGTTCAATAATATTAAAAGAGTAAATTGCATTTTTATTCAGCCCCAATTAATATTTAGTAGAAATTCAATTATGACTGCAAGTTTTTTGAAGTATCTCCTTACCACTTACTCCTCATAATATATAACCAGTATGTTTATACATCTACACACATATATGCACATAATCTCTTCTTTTTCTTGTGAACTGACACTATAAACAAACTAAATTGAATTCTTTAATTTTGTTAAGATATCAAAAAATGAGTAGGAATAAATCTCATCCCTCCCACTGTGTACTACTTTCCAAGTCATATGAATTAAATGCATTTAAGTACAAAAATTGAACAAATAGTATTGGTGTGAATACTTTTGTTGTTCTTAGATGTAGTATTTTAGCTTTTTTTGAGAATTATTTTGATAGATGCTCAAAAAATACTATTATGATACTGAATCCTTTATTCCAATCTACTGAAGCCTCGATACAGCAAAAGAAGTACAAACCATTATACAATGACTAACATATTTCACAAATTGCTCTCATACCTACAAAAGACTTTAAAAGAGCCTTCTAACATGCTCGACTAAGGATCACAATGCTTTCTTTCATGGCATCATTGCCATTTAACTTTCTCTTGATGCAATTTTGTAATGGATGTCTCCAGTTGCTATGAAGGTATGCTACTTAGCAACCACATTTGAATAGATTTAGAGTGGAAGAGCAGAAAAGATAACTCTGTTTACCTTTACTCTAACAATATGAAAGCTGTTACAATGAGATAATCATGAAATGCAACTAAAGAATCTGAAAATAATCTTTTTTTCTTAGATTTGCTGTCTCTCAATTTATTATATCATACACTGACTGTTACATACACTGACTGTTTACTGGAGTGAAACATTTCTGAATGATGGTGCCAAAATTATAATTCTTGAAACGTGTTACAAGAGTTACGACTTTAGAGAAGAGGCTTTAAATATAGGTGCATGGTAATATATTGTATATCAAGCATATGCATTTTTCTAAAAATTAGATCTCTCCCATACCCTAGAGTTTCTACCACTTGTGCAGGAGTAGCAGTGCCCTCAAAGACTCTTGTTGAAGATAATGTCAACAACACACTCATACATATACAGAGTGATAAGTAGCTTCAGCCCTGCTGTTGACAGGTCAAGTCATCTGCCAGTTGCCAGCCAGGCCGACAAGAGCCAGATGATGTCAGTTCCCTATTTTATTAGATTATAGGGATGATTGAGTGTAATTGAGCAATGCATCGGAGTGCAGAGAGAAGACATCAAGCCTCTAGAGAGACTGGAGGTGGAGCAGAGGAAGGGTGTTTCAGGAATCAGGAAATGCTCGATGGCACCAGAGCCACGACATTATCATTGTCTACGGCTGGTGATTATTACCAACCTGGTGAACAATTAATCAAATTGATTAAACCTCTTACAAGATTAAATATTGGCAACACATTCTTTATAGGGGATTTCTGAGTTGTTCTCACAACAACGAAACCTACTTGATATTGGGAGGGACATGACGCTTTTGGGCAGATGGTATTTTGGTTTGAAGTACAAATGAATGCATTTGAGAACTGCCTTTGTTTGAGCAGGCAGTTGAGGTAATTCAGGCAGAATATCTAATAAGGTTGTCTTGGTATCTCTTGGTTCTTTCTACTAGTAACACACTAAGCGCAGTAGCTTCATGCAACCACCAGGGCCGAACAAAAATCTAGAAGCATTTTTAGATTTCAATTGCTTCTTTCTGCCCCATCGGGTAAATACTTTGGCCTGTGTTTATATTTCTCTATATGACTAAAGTGCATTTTGAACATGAAATGTTCCAAAGAAAAAACCCAGCAGAAATAAAAGCCCTTAAAATTCACAAAATAAATAGCCACTGCATATGAAATTTTTATGTTTAAATCCATCTCATTTCACACAGTCCCATTTATTGGACTACAGGCATTTTATGCAGTGAGAAAAGAAGGTCCAGGGGCATTTATTTCTTCAATGTTTTATCTTTACACTTCCCTGATTAGTTGTTAGTTTCTGTATTCACACAGAAACAGAACACTTTCAAGTTTCCCAGAATTATATGCTCCTGGGATTCATTTCTAGCTAAAAGCATCACAATACTCATGAATAAATTTACATAAAGACTCACAAAAAAAGCATTTTTGTCTGACTTGTATAATATTGTTTTCTTGCCATCTTCACTTCTTCTGATGTTTTTGTCAGTTCAGAGTTGAAATTAATTGACTAGCGTTTTGAAGGAAGATTTAAAGTAAATCTTTAATGATATTAATATGCCCGTGGTTGGTGCCATAACTCAGGACTTCTACCTGAAACAGTTGCTGAGTTGCTTTGATTTTGGGTGTCTCTGATACCAATATTACTAATTTCAAATTAATTATTTGCCAATTATCTAGATCCAACACCTTCATTTTTTACAGCACTGTCTTGCACACCGCATGATAAAAGTATAGTACAGTTCAATATGGTTTTGTCAAAAATAAAAGGCACAATGCTAAGTTTCTAAGATGTTTCCTGTCAGCCTGCACATGAAGTGCAAGGCTGTTGGAATATCCCTTTAGCTCCTAAAGGGACCTAAAGGAACATTCCACATACACATATAGAACTTAATTTCCTAAACTAAGTTCAGGAAATGTACAGTGCAATACTTCAGTAATTTCCCATCGCTTTATTTTCTTCCAAGTTGTCAGGCTCTCTTATAAACTCTAAAAGTGCTTTTCAAATTTTTTCCATGTTTGCTGAAGGTCTTCCTATTGGAAAATGTGCATTGGTGGACCGCACATCTTATGCAGCTGTCAAAAATGAAAATAAATCTCTCTCTAATATGTGTGGGCCTTTGATGTAATTACGATGAACTTCGTTGAAATAATTTTTGATGGTGCACTGTGCAGTATGATCTATAACTTTGCCAACACTTTTCTACATAGTTATTTTGTTATGAAATCATTGGTACCTCTATCTTAGTGCACAGCTCCACAGCTAACAAACATACCCAGCGCTGTTGTGTGGGTTGCCATGCTCACCATTCAGTAGGAGGTTACACATAGATGTACTGCACTGCTCAATCTCTGCAGGCACTAATGGACCATGCGAAAGACATTTTTGTGAACTTCTATTTAAGCTGGAGTTGCTCACAATGGACTGCAGACAGCATAAAAGTAGCATAATCACTAAATGTAACCTGTTGGTAAACCCACAGAGAGATTGAATTGTATTATAGAAAATATTTGATTTTGTTTTATTTCTAATTCTTAAGAGTGCAGCACACAGAAAGCTTGAATTATTCTTTGCTGCTGACATATGGTTTTGTGTGCTAATGCATATTTAAATAAACTTTAGCTTTTTCTTGTTTTGCTTTTATAAAATTTTCTCAAGAGTCTTACAAATGTCAAAAACTGAAGTGAATTAGATGACAACCGACTGAAACCGTAGCTTATAACATATAATGTCTGTCGGTAAGAAGTTTTTAGAGGAAGCTGAATCAATTGGACCCAATTGTTGTACAGAACTTCAACAATACCACTTTGAATAATAGTTTAGGCAACCAGTTGCTCCTGAATACCATGAAAACTGTGTGTTGATTGATAAACTCACAGTTGCTTTGACTATATTTGCTGTGACGGTTATTTTCAGTTGCTTGCTTTTTTTTACATGTAGAGCCCAAATCTATTCATATAGTGTTATGACCACATTTGGCAGTTTGTCCACATAGCAATTAAGGCTGGAAACAAATGAACTAGTTGTGGATTTGTGGACATTCCAATGAAAACATAGCTGTCAGTGGTATATGGCCATTACCCTTGTCATCAATTAGGACATCACCAAGACATCTAATTTATTGTGACATCTTGACACTCAGTTGTCTGAACTGCTGATTACATCAGAGACTTAAAGGGTGCTACAAAACATTTCCATACTGTGAAATGCCATATATAATAAATGAACAGTGAATACAAGACATTTAGTCAATTCTTCATAGATATTCTGTCAGAACTACCATTTAAAATGAAAAAAAAAAAATATGAAGACCTTACTCTTTCTTTGTTCTTTTCTGTAGACACTCTTTCAGTGCCTCGCTGGTCCCCACAGATTCCCCGAAGAGATTTTGGAAACTCAATAAAACACCGGTACGTCTAAAGAAAATTGCGTGTTGTGGAGTGTTTGAGGTGGTTAATACATATGCTCCAATTTACGTGATACAATGTTGCAAAAAAACTGTATTGGCACACTAAATGATTTCTTCTGTTTTTGCTTTTTAGTCACACTCAAAATGTTTTAATATGAAAGATAACAATAATAAGTAAAGAATAAAGTTTGGAAATAATTTTAATTATTACAAAAATAAAAACTATCCAAGCTTACTTCACCTTATGTGAACAAATATTTGTGCATGAAACCTAATAACTGGTTTTGCCATCAAAACTATGCTATGACTGGCATTTAGTTTTTCGCTGTGGAGGACTTTTGGCCCTATTCTTTGCAAAATTGTAGTAATGCTGAGAAATTAAGATTTCTTTAGGAAGCATTGCCTGTTTGCTCTAAAGCTTAAGTTTGCAATTAGACAGAGGAACATTAGAATTACATCGACTCACCACCTTGAAAATAGCCTCTTTCTCTTTAAGAAGCGCCAACACTTTCCAACAGTCCGCCTTCAACATGCCATCAACAATAAATCTCCAATGATGCCATTCACAACAGTTCACAGGAGTGTTGAACTGATAAGTTGCTTGTATTTTAAGCTCAGCAGATGGACAGCTCCACCAAGTGTTTGCTAATTGCTGCTGCTAGTCTGAAGGAACTGAGTGGGAGTCGCAGGGGATCTCTAATGTGGGAGCTCTGCTGGATAAATAGACGGTGCATTATGCTAGCAGGCATCTAGCCTGCAATGGAAAATTCAAAGGTTTCTTAAACATGCATGATTGAATCAAAGTAACACTCTGTATGTTCTTGATAAGGGAATGATTTCATAATTTGATATAAATCTAAAAGAAAGTTGATTTTGCATAACTTCTCCCCTTTAACACAACAAGCTATTTGAATTCCATTTGTCTATTTTAAGATTTTCCTTTTTTCTGTGTTTTTTTTTAGATAAATGCACTTATTTACACTGCCACCCCCTCTTTGCTGAAAGACAATTTCATCATGCAGAACCTGACCTCACTGTCCCACTAATTGACAGTCCGCTAAAACATTCTGTCAAATGGAATTGGTTGGAGTGAGGTGTGACTCATTTGAGGCAAAGGAGGGGTCTAATAAAGAGATTTTGATTCTGTCAAACTAGATTAGTCACCTGCCATTAGCCAGCCAGCGACACCACTGGCGTCCAGGCGTTGCATCAGTAAATACTGCCAATTGTCACAAACGTGTTTGGAACGGTCAGTCAATCTGCGCAGGGAATTGGTTCTTGCTGCAGAGCACTGTGGATTTGCTTGAGAAGAGGCTGTGTTGGACTCTAATCATGAACACAAGCTTGAAAACTCCCAATCACTCAGACTGATCGTTCTATTGATATTAACCCTGTGACCTCACGACTGTGCTTCAGATTGTTCATTCAGACTGAGTTTAAAAAAGATGGGCTCAAATTAAATCAGCAGGTGAGGAAATTGCAATGATAAACACTGTTATACAAGAAGCTCCTGCAGGTGTATATTATCCTTGCAAATAGGTTATATATGAAGAACCAGACAGCTTGCAGAAACTAATTGTGAATTAATGAGCATTTATAAGAAGGCAAAATGCTTATTAGGATGAATGGTTTTCTATAGCTACAAAGGTGTTTGATATGATGATACCAACTTTATTGTGTCTTTTCTTACTTGCAGGTTTTCCACCAAGTACTGGATGTCCCAGACATGCATAGTATGTGGAAAGGGAATGTTGTTTGGACTAAAATGTAAAAACTGCAAGTAGGTATCATGACTATTTGACAGCTTTCACTTAAATTTCTAGTAGTAAATAAGATCTGATCCTACATTTCTATAACTTATTTAAAAAACAAACAAGTAAATCATATTGATCTTTTATTTCTTTTAATTGTGTGCTTGACATTTGTCTAACCTCTTTGTTTTCATCTCTATTACATAAATTTGCAGTTCGTATTTCTTGTCTGTTAATGTTAATGCTTCCTGTTTGCATAAATTTGAACTCTGGGTAAATATTCAAATGGAAACTAGTAGGCACTAATTTAGTCTCTGTATTCTGTTTGCACATAGGCTGAAGTGCCACAACAAATGCACCAAAGAAGCCCCACCTTGCCATTTATTGATTATACAGCGAGGCGGACGAGAATCCCTCAAAGGTAATGTATAATGCTTAACACATACATTGTCTTGATAAAGATTGTTATAGACATTTTTGCTTTCACAGTGCAAGACAAGTAATTATAAAAAATTATAGAGTTCACAGAACATGCTAGTCTTTGTCATGTTCCTGTTTTTCCTCATCTCATTAACTTTACAAAGGAAAATCATACTGTAAAGCCTTGGGGTAAATGCAAATTTTCCACGGAAGTTGGAACATTTTTATCCTGCATGAATGCAGCTTTACCTTAACTTGTGTCGCTACAGGCACATTTTAATTTTCTGATGTGTGTCAGGCTGCTGGTAATCTGGAACAGGCCCTGTTCAGTATTACCCAAAGCTGAGTTTGTTACCTATATGTTTTTCAGAGTGAGAAATGAGGCACTTTGTGCCAGAAAATTCAGTTGTTACTGCCAAAATTTTGATTGTTAATGTGTGACAAATTAAAGCTGTACCAATAAAATATTGTAAAGAACAAACATCCCTCAATTATTATTTCTATGCATTGATATGTAAAGTTTGTATCATATAATAATTTGATATCTTCATTGGAGGATGAAGATTGTTAAACAGGCATTTGTCTTATATTGTTTCAGCTTTAAATTAAAAAAATGTTTTGCACTTCTATCACAAGATAATTACTCCTTATCCTTATATAATAGGCAAAACAATATTGCTCATCATGAGTCTATTTTGTTCAGTTATTTTCCTAGTAAAGTAAAGTTTGAAGCATCACAAACTGATACTAAGTACTTGGTTTGCTGAATCAGCTAATGAGTTGGCAGCTTTATGTTTACTGAGATATCCTAACTTTTGTAGGTTCTGACAAACTTCTTTTTCTTAAGTACTCCATTAGAAGAGAGCAGATGCCTGCACTCCAGATCCATATCTACTCTCCCCTCATAATTATTCATTTATTTTTAAATATCTTGGCTATAAAAAATGTGTTTTTGTCCCCACAAAAGAGAAACCTTCTAATTACAGCAAACAAAATGTTCTAGACTGACTGATGAATCAAGTCTTTCTCGAGCAATGATTTGGATGATGCACTGTTTTTCTGACACTATCATCACAGAAAACTAAAAACTCCTTTGTCTTCTCCTGCTTTCCCTCTCTTTTTTCCAAATAAGATCAACAGGGAACCATTCAAGGTAAGAAGCTCTAAATGGACCACTTCAACAATGCTTTTATAAGAAATGTGACACTTTCATAATAGCATAAACTCCTTAAGATGTTTTTTTTTTCTTCATAATGTGAGCATTTCATAACAAGTGGTGAGATTTATTTTCTTTTTGAAATAAGAAGTAGTGCTTGACTGATTTTCTTGAAGTTATTAAGCAATTGTTTAAGTTTCCCACAGAGCTTAAGTGTTTCTCTGCTTTCATTTTTTCTATAGTAGCTCGTCTGGTACGGACTGAATCAGTGCCATGTGACATCAACAATCCGCTCAGGTACACAGACCTGCACATCAGTCAGACGCTCCCCAAAACCAACAAAATCAACAAGGTAGGCATGACGAATAAACTCCAAATTGCATTGTTTGTAACCTGTCCTACATATCACGTTCTATCATTTATGGGAGCGGGTTATGAGTCATTGTTATTTCTCAGGGGATAAGGAAAGGGTACAAAAATATCTTTCAGCGACATTGATGTTTACCCAGATGCATTTGCTTTCACACGCTGAATGTTTGGCAGCTCAGGGTTTATGTTTAGTTGCTCTGGAATGAAGTTTATCATATGATTCCCACTGTGCAGCTAAAAGTGAAGGTGTAGAATGAATCCATGGATAGGAACATGAAAACAAGAGCTTCAATAGTACTAAACCTTGTGGGCTATTTTACCAGTACAGCGTTCATAAATCTATTTTGAAAATAATTTTAGGTAGATAGTTCTACATACTTTCTTCATTTCTACAAATCGATGTGAGTCATGTAAGAGTAAACTGTCTAACAATTAAATTACCAATTCCAGAACCTTCATCCTGCGAGTGACATGTATATGCTGCTCATTGTTAAAGAAAAACAAACAACTTAGTAAATAGAAGAAAAATGACAAAAAAGCAAAATGTGTGTACACCCTTACAACCGAGACTGGCAGCAAGAGTAAAGAAACAATGGGAAATGTTATGTATCAGGCTAAAGCTCAAGGGTATTCCATTATCATCCTTTGTCAACACAAAAGGAGAGATTTTTCCAAGCTCTTGAGCTGAAGGATATTTTCCTAAATAAAAAATATATAGTCTTTTTTCCTGATATGCATCAATTGCACAAAAATTAAAAGCAGAAAAACTTTCTCAAGTTCAAGCCTAACTTTGAAAACTGTATTTGAATTAAGAAATAGTTCTAGTGTTTCTGTGTTTTCATGCAAGATCAGTGAGATCCCAAATGGCCGACTTAAAAGTGGACAGACACCTTTCTATAATTGGAGAGATAGTTTGCAATGTCCTCTCACCTCTCCTTATCACTTCACAGTTTAGATTTTCCTTTTGAAAGAAACCAACGTTAGAAAGCAAATGTTTCTTGTGAGCAGCTCCTTTTTTTGTTTTATTATTGTTGATTATTTTTTGCTGTCCTTTTGGATAGGGGTTAAGCATTTTTGTGGTATGATGATCTGCATCTTTAAAAGCCTGATATGTTTTTCAAATGGTCAAACTGATTTTATTGTGTCTATGAGAAGCTGTTTTTTTCTTGGTTTTGCTTTTTACTTTTCTTTTGTTGTTGTTTTGCCACTGCTTTGTTCATCGCGTCGAACCAGAGTTTTGAAGATATTTATTTCAGGGGCATGATTGATAGTTATATGAATTCAGAGATTTTTTCCTGTCTCTCTTCAGGATCACATCCCAGTCCCCTACCAACCGGACTCCAGCAGTAATCCATCATCCACCACTTCCTCCACTCCATCCTCCCCGGCTCCTCCGTTGCCCAGCAGTGCCACTCCGCCATCACCACTGCATCCTTCTCCACAGTCGGCACGGCAACAAAAACAGTTCAACTTGACTGGTAGGAACAAACAAAGTTAACAAAACATGGTTCAACTTAATGTTCAAAACTTAACTGATATATTTTTATTCTTTTTGCAATGCTGTAAAAGGATGTTGCCTTACAAAACCAAAACTAAATATTTGGTTTTCACAAAAAATATATAAGTAGGTTTTTATCATTTCATATCTAAAGCCACAAGTTTGTGAATAGCAGTCATATGACTCATTGATGATTATTCGGCATGTAGCATATTTCAAGGTGTTTCCAATGAAATGTAGGACAAAACTTACAGAGAAGTTGTTGACTGGTGTTCAGATGCACATGGAAGTATGGCAATATTTATAAAAACTAGCCTTTCAAAATACATCCACACAGCTTGTTGATCTGTGGCTGATAAAATCTCAGAAAGCAGAATAATGGGAATTGGCAGAAGCGCTTCCAGACCGATAATTTAAAAATGTGTTTCTCATAAGCTCAAAATGATACCTGCTTTGTGGTTGGGACCCCACAAGAACTGAGAGGTGTTCAGTTGACTGGATGTAGAAGGTTTACCAGTATGTGTAGTTACTCTCTCAGTAGAGCATTTCAAAAGATATAATGTATTAGAACATAGACTCTGCAATAACTCCCACAATGTTTAAACTGACCTGCTCCTTGCACCATAGAAATACTGAAAATGAGTCAATAAAAAAATGGACAGCCCCTTTAAAATTAAAATTAATGTTTGCATCCTTTTGTATTGGCTTAATTTCTCAGAGAATCTACATTCACTGAAATAAATCTCCTGGATAGGTTATAAGTGACAAAAAGGTGATAACTACTATAAAAGTACTAGAAAAGGGTAAGGTGCATTGCTTTGTTTTTATATGAAGAAACATGTTGCACGTAAGAAACTTGAAAATTTATTTCTCAGAATCTGTCGTTCTAAATCTTAAAAAGTGCAGGCAGGATCTTAAACCCTGCCCAAACTAATCTGTACCTTTTGCAAAATACATTTCCTTGTTTGAACCTGCTGACATGTTTTTGATAAAATATACTTTCAATCTGGGAAGTTTTAAAAATATTTTATGTGATTTAAACATATAGACTTTCGAAAAACAGTGACAATGAATCCGACATTTACATATGCAAACTGTGACAACAGTGGAGTGACGTCTTGGAACAAAAAGAAAAGGTTATTGCACCCAAGGGTATAACTTTGTGTTGTGAGTTGGTGGGGATGAGGAGGAGCTGTGTGGGGGGTTGGGGTGTTGCTGATGCACCCACAGACCCACAGTTACTGGAAGATCTTTTCTTTTCTAGTGCTAAGAATGAAGCCAAAACTTACATGTGAATGCCTTACAGTCTTATTCAATAAATTAGAATATACAGCCTAATTAGGCTTGTCAGATTAATAGTACCTTTCGAAAATAACCTTTTAGCAGGTATTAAACATACTACGAAATATAAATGTTAAAACAGAAGTAATCTAATTAATCTATATAATGCGTTTCCCTTGGTGATGGAATTACTAACAAAGGAACTTTTCAGTCATATTCTAATTAATGGAATCAGCCTGTATTTGCCTACAGATGAAAATAGTTTCGCAATTCAGTAATATTTTTTGTGAAGAATTATCACATAATTGCCTTTTATTGTCTGATTTTATAAAGTGCTAAAAACATCAACATGAGATTCTGTAACAATCAAAACGTTATTAAACATTTCAGTAACTTCTGTGTAAAACAAATGAATCAAACTTTGTATTTTTCAATTATGTGATTCTGACTCCACATCTGTCCCTCAGTTGGTTGGCAAAACCTTTGCCCTGCTGACTCACACATAGCAGATGAGATATGAAGTGTCTTTAATTTTGCAAATATTAAAAACGCAAAAACGTTTTTGGGTCTGGTTGGGGCATTTGGTGAGTAGAATGACCATCAATATTACTGGATTCTGTAAAATGTGGCTTAAAGCTGAGATGCTGATGTTTGGATATGTATTCTCTCTGCATATAAATCTATAAATAGTTTGGTTTCTGTCAGTTCTGTAAAGATACAAGAGAGAACAAAGCAAATTTCTCTTTTATATTGACCAATAATTAAATTTTACTTAAGTGTTGCTGTAGGAGCCATAGTTTAAAATTTAACAAACTTTGGCTTCTGTATGCTTTATGAAATATTTCATCCTATTTGATGATTGTTCTGAAAATCAATTTTGCTCTACTCCTCTCATCTCGACCACTAACGCTCTCTGACTATGGTCGCTATAGTAACGTTTACATATCCCTTCAAAATAAGATACAGATGCGCCACAAAAACGAACATTTTACTTACGTGAAAATTTAAACTCACGATAACGACTAATGGGAGCCCTGAGCTTGTTTCTCTGCAAGGAGACGGTCCCATCTGGGAGTGATGAGAGACAATGACACCCAAAGTGTTGCTTATGCACAAGGTGCTTGGTCTCTACGTGGCGAAGCAGTTTGAAGGCTTCATTGCCTCATTAGCGAGCCGATCGCCGCATATCATGCAGAGCAGCTTGGAATGTGGAAATCACCGACCCGTCCGGGATAAATCCATTCTCCTGTCTCTTCTCTGGGCCTTTTCCCCTTCGCAAAGAAACTTTCCAAAGACCTCTGATCTGTTTCTTACTCATTTTGCTGCTTGTGGGCTCAATGTTTGCGCGTAAGACGTAACCAAGAGAATCCGATTAAAGGGTTTTCAAAATAGAAGATCCTCCAGACTCAAATAATACATAAAAAGGAAATATTTGGTTCACGGATCGGGGGTTGGGGACCGCTGCACTAGATCACTGAGCGGACTTGCCATTTACGTTTTACAAAGAAATTGAATGTTAATGCTTTGAACACAACGTGCAGCTGCTCCCGAGTTACATAGACTCAGGCACATAAAGAGAAAAAGGTGTAGGAAATATTGGTGGAGACTGTCCCCTTCATGCCAGAGTTGGTGGGGACATGTCCACATCAGCCTTTTAGGAAGTAATGCCTATGATTTCACCCACAGCTGACTTTGTTCTGACTATTATTCAGGTAATTTCAGATGTAAGCATCTGAAATTACCTGGCTTTGTAAGAAGCCTACAGCTTTAGCCATGCTCAATATCGTCTTTTGTACTTTAATGCAGTTAATTTTGACATTAACACCACCTTCTTTGCTTTTTTGATTGAAATTCCACTGTCAGTGTAGGTGAAGATTTTCTTCAAAAACAAAATATTATAAGGAGTGTAGCTCACACCTTAGTTGAACATTTGGGAGTCTAGAAAATTTCTAGTATGCACAAAAAGTTGCAATTTTTGCAAATTTTGCATTCCTGATTAGATTTTTTGAAAGTCTTGTTTTTAAAAAAAAATCTTAACAAGTGTACATCCAAAATGCAGTTTTGTATAAACTTTAATAATTTTATTGAAAATTAAAATACATTTTGTAATCCCTTTGTGTATTACCCTATTAAAGCTCAAATTAGATGATTTAACTCTGGCTCGTCTGTTTTTTCTCCTTCCACAGCCTCCAGTTACTTCAAATACAAGCAGCAATTCATCTTCCCTGGTAAGACCCCGAGTAATTTATCATTTTAAATCCTTTGGTGCTTTGAAACCAACCAATGATGAGTAAAGAAGAATGTTTTGATGTCAGTAGTCATTTTTTTTTTCTTTTCTCACCTTGGTTTGTTGAAGACTCTTGGCTCCTACACCCACTCATGCTCGTCTCATTTGGGGTTCCTAATGATTTGTCAGAGCCCAGATTCTCTCGCTTTTGTCAACAGTGGTACCATTCTCGAGTAGCTCATTTGGCAGCCTATTACAGCTGGGAGAACCTGGAGAGGTTTGGGGGAAAAGCAGACGGTGTAGCTTGCAGAGATCTGTTGAGGCAGGTGTTCGGAAAACCTTGTGTTTGTGCTGTACTGCGGACAGCTGCATGTGTTGCTTATTATATACTCTTTTTAGTCAAATTTACATTAACTGCCTTATTCATCTGCATAACAGAACTAGTGTGTCACTTTCTGTTACAATATTATGTGGAAGTTGACCCAGTTTAACACTAATGTCCTAATAAGTTTAATGCTGGTTCTCGTTTACAAAAGAAAACACAAACCACTTTCACAAACCACTTTTGTTTAATGTTTTCGAATGTGAATGTAATAGTTGTGATAAATCTGTATGCGATCATTCATGTCACAGCATTCATATGGTTGAAATATAGAGATTTGTCATACAAATTACATATTGCATATGAATGGCTTAGATTGGACGCTGAGTGCTTGCAGTCCTTCTGGTTTGCAGGTTCTGGGAGCCAGTCCATGAAAGCATTCATGAAAGCTTCACATGAAAAAGGAAAAACAGGTCCCTCTTGCTGTGAGGTGACAGTGCCAGCTTCTAATGTGCCATGCAACTGAGGGACTTTCTGCAGCTTGCACTTTGTGTCACAAATTGTCACAGTGTGTTAACACAGGCAGCAGTTATGATGTGTCTCTCAGAGGTAGAGTCAACACAAAAGCTGCCCTTACTTCATATTCCCTGAGAAATGTTGTGCTTTCAAAGAACAGAAAAAATAACTTAAAACTTTACTCATATAGCCTAATTTAACAGCTAACATAAAGTTATTAAATGTACAATTCTTAAATTATGAGGTGTGATGTTATGCATATGACCTGACCTTACCTTACTGTTTAAACAACAATCTTTACTATCATTTAAAGCTGTGGTAAATAATTTTTAACAAAGAATCTTTAAAAAGCATTGTTATAGAAACTTGGTGATCTCAGGATGCCACTCTTTACTTTCGATCTCCATTGGTAAGCTTTAGAGGTTTTCCACTTACCGTCCTTGTAAATGTTCATGGTGGCAAGATAAGTATGTCATCCTCATCTAGCGTTGGTTGTCACAGTTGAAGTTAGTTTAATTTTATTATTTTTATTCAGGTAATGGGCACATTTGGCAAGATGCTACTCCATCCATCCATCCATTTTCTGTGCACCCTTGTCCCTAATGGGGTTGGGAGGTGCTGGTGCCTATCTCCAGCTACGTTCCGGGCGAGAGGCGGGGTACACCCTGGACAGGTCGCCAGTCTGTCGCAGGGCAGCAAGATGCTACTGTATTTTCTAATTAATGAGTTTAAAAAAATCCACACACAACACCTGTAACTGAATGGCATGTTTTTTTGTCTGTTCAGTTTTTAAAAATGGCTAAGAGAAGCAATATCATGTCATATTGATACCACAGAAAAACTGGAAAACATGCAGTATTAAATAAAGGATCACTGACATTGTGACCAAATTATACAGTTAAAAATTGCTTCAGATAAACAAAGCCAATTTTAGATTATTTTAAGAACATGTTTTTTCATAACATAGTCCCCCAGTGTATAATTGCACTGAAATAAAAAAATTAAAAAAACTGTATTGATGTGTTTTTTTTGTCTGAGTGGATGCCACTGCAATAAAACATTGATGTATATTTTAAGGGATTTTTGCCATCGTTAGCTATGGTGCCAATCCTATTATGTACAGTACAGCAAAATATGAAAACTTTTTCCTTACATATATGCAGATACTTATCCCATAACACACAGTGCCATGCTAGGCAAAATTTGAATACACATACCGTATTTTCCGCACTATAAGGCGCACCGTATTATAAGGCGCACCTTCAATGAATGGTCTATTTTAAAACTTTTTTCATATATAAGGTGCACATACGACAGAAATAAGGCATTACAATTGGAAATATTAACATAAATAGCAGCTGCATCTAATTAACCGAGCTTAATAGCTTAATGCTAAACGGCTAACTGTTAGCTCTCAACAATACAAGTAAACAACACCAAACGACCATAATATTCAACGGGACAAAGTACAAATGCAGCTCTTAG
>CAEGAG010192846.1:0-11943 GCA_903067065.1 Brachyrhaphis terrabensis
AAAGCCTGCCAAATTTCCAGACTTGGATGACATGAATGGAACTTCTGTAAATGAACAGTCTCAATATAGAAGAGGACTGGAAGGATTTTATGGAGGTTGAAATGTGTAATTTATGGCTGCACATTTGTTTCTGTCTGCAACCGTCTCATTATCATGCAGACTGAAGGATTTTTAGGTACTCAACTAAAGCAGACAGGCTTGTATGCAATAGCATAAAACTTTGACAGTTCATAGCCTCTTGTGATGATTCTTCATGCTGTTTTGATTATATTGAAAACTGACCAACAACAGCAGCAATATACATTAGAGTTAGTTTATTTCTTTTCTTAATTACAAAAAATGCAGAATCATCCCAGAAAAGCTAAGACTTTCAGTGATTAAGATGATTTTGGTGAAACAAAACTAATATCTACCAAATTTTTGACATCTACATTGCTTGAATGAATTGTTCTTCTTTCACATGTAAAATTATGTTTGTAACATTGGAAATGCATATTACAGTGGATTTCAAAGTGGAGGAGGGAAACCCATGGGGGTCACAATTCAATAAGAAGAGTCTTGAGGAAACCAAAGTCAATTAAGAAACAAATACATTTTTACAAGTATATTAATGCTATCAATTTTAAAAGACATAAAAAAAAACAACATTCAAATATAAATGCAATGTACTAGTAGCTCTTTGTATGTCCTGAACTTATAACTGCTGTTCACATACTGAACTGATAGTTCAGTATGTGATTTGAACTGCTTTTATGGGTTCTGCTAAACTATCATTGACTCTGTTTTCAGTTATTGAGCTAAATATTTGTTTCTAAGCCAAAGTTATAAAGAGTTTAACATTTTTTTAAAAAAATATAAAAATAAAAAAAATGTAAGAAAATGGTAATAAGCAAAAAATCTAGAATGAAATGTAACCAATTTTCTACTTTATATTAGACACAATAAAACATGTTGGTACTGTGTCTTCTACCTCAAAGCAACGCTAATCTTTTTGGGGTGGCACAGAGAGAATCTGTAGAATCTGTGAAATGGGATAAAGATAAGTGTAATGTAAAGTTGGCACGCAGTCTCAAGACTTAGAGCTCAAAATACCGTCATAAAAACTGGTCATCAATTTAAGATATATTTGATTAATTTAATTCCAGAGAGATTGTGTCCATTGATAACTGAAAAAGGCACTGAAACATTCATTTTTAATAAACTAATAAATTGATACGCCTTTCACATTGTTATCCTTAATATATTTTAAGAAATCTCTGTCTCATTTCCAATCATGAACTTTGTTTATGATAAAACAATAATTTTAAATGGCATTTTGAATCTAAATCTGGTAGGAGTATGAACGATTCTCATCTTAACAGTGCATTCAGTATCAGCAACAATAGTATCAAAGGCAAATAAATTCAAAATAAGCCTTACAGAAATTGGTGATTCAGTCTTCAAAAAACTTAACTTGAGTGGCCAACTCTAGCTCACGGCATTTTTTTCTTTTATTCATTCTCCAGTCCCTGAAACGGTTATCCAATAAACAATAAGAGATTGACATTGAAGAGCAGATTAAACACATACAGATTCATACACTCACACACTGCCCTGGTCATAAACTGTCAATCACTGAGGAAATCAAAAAGCTTTAACATCGACTACAGTCCAATGACAAAGCAAGACAAAGGAACACAAGTACACATTTCTTTAAAATCACAACTGTGCACTTCATGCACTAAAAGCAGATTTTAAGCCTTTCTGGCTTCAGGAACTCGAATCAGTCAAGAACTGAAGAACAGGAGAACAGAAACAGAAATCTCTACCAACCGGTCATCCCCGCTTTTACAATGAAAATAAAACAAGCCCAAATGAATCACATGCCTAAAACCTAATCACCACGTCAAAGCACCAAAAGTCTCTGAATGAGCTCCGAGTGAGAATCCCAAAGAGGTTTGTCTACGTTACCTTAGACACTGGCATCTGGACAGGCAGCGCTGTTGCTCGTCTGAATGAGTGTATAAAGTGTGTTGTTGTTGCTGTGTGTCCCAGTGTGCGACGGCAGTGTTCATCCACAAACACTGTCAGCAGCCGCACAAGTAGATGCAGACTACTTATCCTGAGATTTTTTTTCTATATTTCTGTGTGTTCCTCAAAACAATTCAGCGCAGCTTTTCTCCTCCTTGCTTCTTGTTTCTTGTCTGTGTTGTTGCTGCAGTCCCGGCTTCTGCCCCTGCTCAGTGATAACGTGAATGCCAACGTGTGTGCAAAAGACAGCGAGAAGGAAAAAGGTGGGCGGAAGGAGGGGGTCTAAAAGAGGGATTTGGGAAGAAAAAAAAAGAAAGACAGATGGAATCAGAGGGAGAGACGGAGTTGTGAGCATGAAAAGGAGGAGTTGTGAAAATGTGATGTATTAAAAACCTTTAGAAGAGGGTGGGGGGGCTGATGGAAAAAGATCAAATACAACTAACTCTGCTGAGACCAAAGCAGCCTGTGTCCTTCATTCCCTCCCTCCCTCTTTCTCCCATTCTATCGCTTCCCCCTTTCTTCCCCAACTCGCTATTTTTAGAACTTGCTCGGCCGTGAATCAAAGCCTCAATTTAAAACCTGTAAAGGAGCAGAATGGTTAGGGCCGTGTCTTTTGCTTCTAATGAGACACACACACACAAACTAACCTGCTTTCTTTCACTGACCGTGTGTCTGCTTTGCACCTAAAGGGAGTCATGCAAGCTATTCATCAGGCCTTACCTAATCATATCATGTGCTAATATAGAAAGAGCTGCCTAAACAGCTATTTCAAACCCTGTTGGCTATACTGATTGGATTGCTGTCCTGCTATTCCTATGAAGCCAAAGGTATGAGAGAACATACCCATATGAGGCATGAAGTAATGAGTGACATTTAAAAGGTAAAAGATCAACTTAAGGGAAGCTAGACTTATTGTTTCCCTTTTTCCCTGATTACTCCTTTTTTATTGGCTGGCAAATTGTTTACAATTCTAAATGTCACACCTGTATAAATGCTTGTATTAATCAAAAAGGGTCTTTGGATGAAAGTGAGCCTATTAATGTAGGAATTAAACTCTTATCCCAGTTCCATTACATGCTTGGTGGAGCAGGCATCGTTTTTCACATTGAAGAATGTGCATAATTGAACCTGAGAGGGATGGACTTCATGCTCTGCATTCCCTTCTTAGGACTGAGTCTGCACGGCTCTTATCTACAGCACCTTCTGTGGGATGCATTTCCATTATGTAATCCAGTTATGAATAGTTAGAAGGTAAGTTAAAATCAAGCTAAGCAACAATCCATCATGGGAAAATCATTAATTCTTTCGGAAAGTCAGGGGAATTAATTCAGCACGGCACATCGCAATGATTAACACTGTTCAGCCTCGCTTATGTTTGTTTTGTGCATGAATGTGAGGAGAAGGTGCCGGGTGATAGAAGAAGAGACAAAATGTAGTGGTACTCCCAGAGTGCGATGGAATGAAAGTGGAAGAAAGCATCGGTGCTTTTCCTGCATTCAGTGTGAAGTTGCAACTCGGATTTGGGATTGACGTCACCTCTAAGCTAAGCCTCTGGGAACTGCTAACTGTGAGGATAACTGCTACTAGCAATACAAGGCAATACCAGAGCATTTCTCTCTAATTAAAGGTTCCAACACTTAAGAAGCATATTCACAAGCATAGATAGTAATGTTTTATTCAATCACAAATTACTAGAGGTGCAAATTAAGTTCTGGGAGTTAATTAACCACTAATTCCCACAACTTTAAATATGCTTTAAATTCAAAGCACCAATAATAGATACAAAAAAATTGGGTGTTATTTTTTATTTTTCCAATTTAGACTCTAGAAAGAGACTTGTGAGACTAATTGAAATGTTTCATTTACGGACATAAGAAAACGTAAAGACCTAAAAGAGAAAAAGCAGCAACAATAAAACCAAGACAAGGCAAAAGAAAATTTTCAACCACAGAGAAAAAAGTAGAAGAAAGTAAAAATCAAGCAAATATGTAGTCAAATAACACCATCTGTGTGCAAAAGTAAACAAAAGATTCCTTTCCACCTATACCAGTCTCAGTCATGCTGGTCTTTTCTAGTCCTTTTCAGTAGTTTTTATGCCTTTTGTGTATTCCCAATTTTGGATATTGTACTCTGCCCCAATAAATATGCTATTTTAGCAAACTAGCACATTTGTAAATTATGAATTGTCCGTAATCTATCAAATATTTCAGAAAAGTAACTCACATCTGCCATATTCAAATGAGTGAGTTCTAAATCTGGATGTCAAGACAACATGCCCCAAAAATAGCATATAGTGTGAGTGGTGTGTGTCTGAGCATGGATGTGTGAACGGAGGTGATGAGCAAAGGGAAGACGAATAGAATTCATCCATATCTAATTACAGACACCGAAGGGGAAACTGCTTCAGCGCAGTGAATCAACAAGAGCAGGAGACACGTTAATTACACGATATGTGCAGCTTCAGATATTTACCGTAATTAAAATTATGTTTAGATGCTGTAAATTCAAGACTATGGGAGGAAAGTTTTATATGCTTATGTGTCACTCCTCATATTTTATCTCTTCTTTAATCTGATTTTTCAAACAACTTTGAAAGGATGAAGAGAAATCAGACTAATACTTCTGTAATATTGCCCTGCTGACCTAATGTCAATTGGCGCTCTGTTGGAGCTTGATTGTAAATCCAGATGACGCAGTAATATGTACAGCTGTGTAAGTTCTTACATCAATCTCACAGCCGAATGATTTTAGTCAGTGAGAGTCTGCAAAAAATCTTTTTTTAATTTCAATCATAATGTTATTATGGTTGTTGATTTTGTTGGATCTAACCTGCCAGCATTTATAATTGTGTACACACCAATCACAGATGCATTGAAGGTAATGCAGCAAATATAATATTTGAAAACATTTTCACAAGGATTTTATAATAAGAAAAGAGCACCAAAATTAATTTAGTAAATTATAAATTAGATACAGCTGAAATGTGACAAATCTGAACAATCATTTGGTGACACATCATAGTGAATCACTCAATGGTTACGATGCTAAAATGCAGCACAATGGAACTGGACAAGAAAAGAAGGCAAACACTCCTACTCATCTGAATGAGGTTAAAGGTTACCACAGTAGCATGGTACAGATTTTTTGTTGATCTACAGAAAAATGGTTTTAGCTACTCAATCACAAAGCACCACTGATAAAGACTTTTGAGCTTGACCAACTCGCTCCTTGAAACGTACAAACATTGTATGAACAAGAGTAATTGTAAACTTTATTTTATTTTCTCATAAGTCTTCTACGATCCCCATTTCTTGCTTGATGAGTCATAGTCCAGCTTAACCCATTAACAACCATTAAGAATTTTGACAAAATAATATATATACATTACAGCTGTACTAAAATATACAACTTAGTCTGAGTTATGACACCAAATGTTTGCTGAAAAAGATTTTGAAAATTAAGAATGAAAAGGTTTCTCACCTAGCACCACTGCATTGTATGCACGGATGTTATGGGAGTTAAATAGAGAAAAACTACTTTTAAACTCTTCAGCTTCATCTGAAGTGGATGAAGTTATGTATTTTGACAAGGAATAATCCCAGACACTAATCAAAGCTGCTTTTGGAGCAGCTAAAATAAACTAACACCAGGCTTCTATCAATTTTGTTGAAACTTTACGGACATTTTAAACAAAACTGGGTACCTAGCATGAAACCGACCAAATTAAAATAAATCTTCCAAATCAACCAAAATTAATATGAAACATCAAAATGAAGAATGTGTTCTCAATGCAACTGTAAAAATAAACTGATGTAACTATTGTTACAGAAAAACGCCATGTACTGAATTTTTAACCACAAACTTCTGTAGCATGAAAATTGTTTGATGTTTATTCCTTTTTATGCTTTCTACACACTAAAATAAGGGGGAAAAAAACCCTAAGTAAAGGAGGGAATGTGGTAAAATAAGACTGAAATAGAAGACAAAACTCATTCATTCATTCACAAGTCCAACTAAATGAAAGTAAAGAACTTATTTTGAAGTTATTTTCTGGTCCTGCTTGTTAAACAGTGTGTTGTCAGGAGGAAAGATCTGCCTATCAAAAGTTGCACATTCCTAAGCACTTCTTCTCAGTCACTGAACTTCTCATATCTCTAACTGAATGCTTATGTGCCTGTTTGAGATGTATGGGGGATGTGATGAATCAGGGTGGAAGAGAATATAATTCATCATCACACTCAAAGGGCACCAAAGAAAGCGAACAAGAAAGGCCCCCTTGTCAGTCGTCAAAGTTTCCTCCAACATAAGTACTTGAATGTAACCATGTCTGTAGTTAACGCAGATTCTCATAAATGTGAAATGAGAGGAGGACAGCTGAACTGTTCATTAGCAGAAGCAGTCATCTTTCTTCACTTTTTATGTGAATGTACTGATTGTGCTCAAGTAGAAAATTATACAACTTTTCAACTCCAGATAGTTTGCTTTGCTTTTCTGACTCAGAGAAGGAGTGCCAGCATTACACATCAAATGCTAACAGTGTGAAAGTGGCTGTCATTTTCAATACAGGCGGTCCTGTTTAGATTCCCTTTTTACAGTGTGTGTGCATATGTGTGTGTGTGTTTTGTGTGTGTGCGGGTGCGCACAGCTGTGCAAATTTATTTTTCCCGCATCTTAGTGGTTGATGCCATTCAGACGAAAATGTACCCGAAGCGTCCCAGTGGAAGAGTTAGGAGACATTTGATGGCTTTAGGACATTTCTCCACAAGACTAAATGTTTTTTAGTTTTCTTTTATAAAAATAAAATGAAATGCAAAATTTTAAATACGTATGAGGTATGTTGCTGCATTTACTGCTAAAAGAATTGGGTTTCCTAAGATCAAAATTATTCAAATGTATATACAATCAAAACCACATTACTTAAAATATATCCATTGTACATCATTCATTTAAAAGTGTAAGTGATGGTAAAGAAAGGAATATGCCTAATTGTTTTATCTTGTAATAATATCTGGTTTGACTATGCAGATTTGCACTCAAAGGACAGAGAGCCATCTGGTAAATAAAGCAATCAAGAATGAATCAAAGCCTTTGAACTAAAATTTTATAATTTCTTGAAAACTTTCAATATCCCATATGTTGATCCAATAATCTTGAACAACACTCATCTGGGCTCCATGAAATCTTACCTCACTTTTTTTAGTTATAATTTTTTAAAATCAGGCTGCAAAGAGTCAGTGAAATCAGAAGTAATAAAAAAATTGATCCAATTTATTTCTCTAACATAGAGTAGGCCTAAGAATATCAAATAATACTTATGAAACCCAACTTTTACAGTCACAAGAAGATTACTGACCATCCCGCTGAAAACGTCTATTTTTTCTTTAAAGATATATCAACAATGTTCAGGGACCGAAGAAAGTAGGGCAGCTGCTGATATCAACACTGTGGAGAAATAAGCCTATTTGCCAAAAAAGACATGAACGAGAACGGAGTTTGAATGGATTTGGATTCTGTGTGTGTTTCCCTAAAAAAGTATTCTGGTTTCCCTGCACACTAGAAAATAACTCTTGAGAGAGGTGCGCATTTTAGCTAAGTGTGAATTTATTCAGCTTTGTGTGTGAAGGGGAGAAATAAGGGATCTGACACAAGGGAAATGTGAGAATCAGAGGGTAATTTTATAAAGCTCTTTTGCAGCACTTCTTGAACACAGGCATGAAAATGCCTAGTACATAAAATGTGTAGTTGATTCAGATTTAAAAATTTATTTTGGTGTTGACACAATAGTAACAATGAAGAAGAAATTAAATAAGTTCACCTCTGATGAAGGAAGAACTGTTTAAGTTCAAAGCAGTGATGGTTGTGGACTAAATCCCAAAACACAGTTTTACACTCATCAACAGAGGAATAAATTATCTCAAATTCTTACCAAGAAGATACACTTTAGTATTGTGAGTTTTTTTTGCTTATGTAAAGTAGATTGCTTCTGTTGAAGGATGTGACCCACATGTATGCTCACATCTATCTATGGGGGTTTGTCCTCCTTTCCAATGCAGAAATGAAGACCCCCCCAAAGGAACACACAGGACACACAAGGACTTTATCTTCACATCTTTCATACTTGACAAAACTGATTTGCATATAATTAAACATAGTTGAAGGTGACTGAACACAAACTATTTGCCTCTAAGGTACTCTGGAGAAATGCAATCAAAAGTGAACTAATTTGTCAAGAAGTAAAATACTATGATTAAGCATGCATTTCATTGCCTTCAGGAAAGAGTTAACATTTTCATTTACAGCAATAAGCGATTACAAGAAAAAGATCCAAAGAGCTGCACAAAGACCATGAAAACAAGCCAGATGAAAGACAAATTACTAAAAAAAAGGATCTTTGCTCATTTTTTCTAATGTTTTGGTATGTTTTCATCATAAGGCAATCGGAAAACTATCTGAGCTTTAAAAAATAGATACTAAAGAATATTAACTAACTTGAAAAGTTAGTTAATATCAGCTGGTTTATTTTCAAGTTAGAGATTGTTAGGGTGTCAATTTTGATGTCTTTTATGAGCTCTGTTGCATCTATTGTAAATTAGTATTATTTACAGGCAAAAAAGCAGTTCATATAATTTAAAAATGAGAAATACAAGATGCTGACCAACAGATAATCTCAGAAAATCCCATGTCCTCCTAGGAAATAACCTAAAATTATTGTTGCTACCATCTTTTAATTCCTGGGTCTCATTTGGGTTGGTAAGATTCAACTCATAAGGTGATGTCTGGTAGGTGGCCTATGTGCCAAGCCATTGTGTCCAGCAATCCTTTTCAAATATGTTCTATTCAGAAGCTTCAACACTGACGTCCAATAATCTGTTCTTTCCCTGAACACCCCATCATGACACGTCCTTGTGTTAAAGGAGCAAATTGATGCACATTAATTGCAGTGACGCATCGTAGAACTAACAATGTGCCCTGAAGGAGGGTAAATCGTTTAGTCAAGAGAGCAAAAAATTTTTCTCTGTTATTTCTTAAAGATATTTAAGGTTTGAAGCTATAACGTCTGCCTGTTTAAACTCAGATTGAAACAATTAAATAAATTATAGAGCATCCTTTTCACTGTAAGACTTGTCTTCAAAAAAAGAAAAGCACTGAGCAAATTAAAATAAAAGCAAATGTGGTGAAGTAAGGACATTTCTGTAACATGTCTGACCTGAGACAGAAAGGAGGTTGTCCATAGAGTTTGGTAAATACCTCTTAAGTAGCATTGATATATGTGACTCGGCATGCTTGCCACATTCTTTGATCATTGGTTATGTTCAATACTGTTGCCTGTGTTGGGTTTTCATTTGTTTCAGATCCACATAAATGATACCATATGAGCATACAGAAAACTACAACATATGCATCCAATTGCTTTGGCATTGCTGTGGAATTTAATAGAGAACATTCTAACACATTATTAAGACAAAACACTGTAAGTTGTAAAACTTATATTTGAAAAACTGTCTAAGGGCAACATCAGATGAATTCCTGAGCAAAGCTCAAGAAGTACATCTCAAAGTGGTTTGAAAACGGCAGGGTATTTGGATAAATCTCTTGAGTGCAGGAGGATTTAAAGTGCAGAAACACACATGCATCACAAATGTACTGTATATTGAAGCCGAGAGGAAATATTACAGAAAAAAAGCAATGAATAAGGGATGAAAGATTGCCGGCCTTTCTTTCCTTTTTTCCACCTCTCTTTAATACGCTGATGAAATGAAGTCCTAATGTGCAACAGGTGGGCATTCTACACAAGGTTATTTATCTCTTTTATTCACCTTTCAGCTGAACTCAAATGAGCTGGGAACAGAATGGCATGTCTATCTCACTCATTAAGTATAAAAGAAGTGAAGATTTGGAGAAAGAGAAAAGGCATTAGCATTTAAATTAACAAGAAATGGGAATGCTGTTAAAATAAATGATGTAGAGCTAATCTAGTCAGATAAAATCAAAACAAATTTATATTACTGGTAGCAATACAAAATTCAGTGCAAAATTCAATAAATAATTCAAACGCACTGAATAACAACTGTCTGTATTATGACTGATTATTTATGAGACATTAAAGATCCTGATAGTAAAACAACAACATACATAGATCAAAGGGCCTCTCCATCCTGGAGAAGGTTAACTAATTTTGACTGGAGTTTTAAAACACTCTCTCTGTTTGCAGCTTTACACCTCCTTTTCTTTGGATTTCCCTCTGCAATCTTACTTTCAAAACAGATCGTAGGAGGCAGCTCTCTTACTGTCTCTACAAACAGTTTCAAAGCAAACTTGCTCTAAAATTTACCTCTTATGCACTGGTCATGGTCACAACTGGGAGAAGATTCAGCTCAGATGAAAAGTTGTTTTATTCCCTTTGCTATATTCAAAAAATTGCAACTTTCACTCAGAATGTTTATAATAGGCATGCATGGCAGTGTGAAATGTGATTCATTGGAGTTGAGTATTTTTCAATATATTGGAAGAATATTAAAGCCTTTAACTTAATACTTTAGAATCAAACCATAATTTAAAAAAAAAGTTAGCTTCAGCAAACTGATGAAAATCAACAGTGACTTTTTGCCTAAATGTGGGCTGGTCTGAAAGAAAAAAAGTTATCTCAATTAGCTTAACTGGCATATTTTTATCCTAATGCATTAATTTTAAGTAAAATTGGTTTCCATAATCAAAGAACTCTGTACTGTGAGATGGAAACTTTGAAAACAAGAGTCAATAAAAGCTTTAAATTGGAGAAGTCTCGTTTAAAGTCTACAGAATGCAGAGTTTTGCGGATGTAAATAAATTTTCTCGATAGACTATTATGGTCCACACTAACACTCAGATGGAAAACCAAAACCTGACAAGCAAATTACAAAGCTGATGTTTAAATTAAACAGCATGAAGCACAGCTCCAAATGATCTCATCTCAGCACCTGACCGCAGTTACACATGGTTCAAAAATAAAGCAGAGATACTATTTCAGTCAAGCCAAATAAAAGAAAAGTGCTGAAGAAATATACGGGCCGCTATTTATAACAGCAAAAACTGTTTCCAAGTGTGCAATGTTTCAGACAGTATATTCCTGGAAGCATGTGATGTTCACGAGGCATCTGTGATAGTAGGGGCGGCATGAGCAAATATATGCATTCCCATGTGTTCATCTATTTCCTGATTCATCTTTGGAAATTGAAAACGCTCCTGGATGTGCATGCGTCTCCGTGTCCGTGCGTCCTACCTGTTCAAAATGCGGAACGGAGGGCTCCCTCCTGTGAAGCTGGAGTTGCTTGTCAATGTTGTCCTTCAGGCACTGACACACGCGGCGCTTCTGGTCCGCTGAATAGGCTTCCAGGCTGAGCAGGCAGTCACACTTCTACAGACAGACGGGGGAGAGAGAGGAGCAAAAAAAAAAAAAAGTGGGGGTTGGGGGAGAAAAGATAGCAGGCAGTTAGCTATTAATGTCAGAGATATAAAGAGAAAACAATGTTTCCTGTTGCTTTGACAGCAAACAAAAGGAAAAAGTTGAGATTTTAAGGCTTTTTAAAACAAGACAGAATATTTATTAAAGTATTAGTGGTATTAAAAAATATTTTACAAGCTTGTTCTTGCCTTAACATTCAGATGTTATCCGAACTTCATTTTCTTCCGCCTTGAACACTGAAATGCTCGCTTTAGTGAAATTGAATAATGGCTCGCTTCTAATTCAAGCAGAATTTGATATGCTGACGGAACGATTGCGTAACCAGACTCTAGATGGCACTCACTGAAAGTGAACAAATCGATACATCGCTTGGAAGTACAAGAGGAAGAACATCTGACAACCAATGCTAAACAGGTTAGGCGTTGGCAGAGTCTGCTGGTTTAGGTGTTTTTAGCACAAGAGAACAAAAATACCTCTGTAATTATCACAAT
>CAEGAG010192877.1:0-38675 GCA_903067065.1 Brachyrhaphis terrabensis
CTTCATCTTCCTCCTGAGCACTGAGACGTGTTACGTTACATTAAACTTGCGTCTTCCTCTACACATATATTCCACCTGTTTCACTCTTACCTTTTCTGCTCGAGCGCCCCTGGTGGCCATTAGAAGAAAAAAAAAAAATATATATATATATATATATGCATAAATAAGCCGCATCTTTGTATAAGCCGCAGGATTGAAAGCGTGTGACAAAAGTCGCGGCTTATAATCCGGAAATTGCGGTAAAATACAGCCGAGTAATGAAGTACAGATTTCCTCTTTGGAATTTCAACCAAAAAAACCCCCAAAAAACAACTTTTTAATTGATAAGCTGACAGAGGCGCAAAACGATGCTAATGCTAGTTCTACACTTTTTCACCGTTCTTGGTCAACCTCGTCGGCTGCAAATACCCAAACTGAGCGACTTGAATAAGAAACGCAACTAAAATCACATGTGGACACGTGTTATGAAAGTTTGATTACGTTCAGACAGACGTAGACGAAAAACACGAGAAGCACAAATTGACATAGGAAAGGACTTATCAGTTGCCTTTTGTGATGTCACCAGTGACACATGGAAGCATGATGGTGGTGGGGTAGATTTTCTTTACACAGAATAATTATGAATCCATGAATTTAAAAAAAACCACCTGACCTTTATATATGGTTCTCTAGGTGGAAAACTACACATAAAGTGAGCTTAAATGATTTGACAGAAAATTCTGGCGAGTAGCTTTAAATTATATTTACATCTGTGAAGTTCTGCTCTGTCTGTGTGCAACCCTTGTATAAATATGGCTTTATATTACTATGAGAAAAACATGTGCATTCTGAATCACTTCTTTTATTGTAACAACAATGATTAAAAGGAACATCCAGCTTGACTTGATCTGTAGGTTCGGTTAGATTTTTCTTCTTTTTCTTCAGTGTGTATGTCAAACATCTGTCTCCATGTGGCGGCTGATGCGTTCTTGACGGGGCCAGATGTGCTGCAGCAGCTTCCCTCTGCGCGATTCAAACTCAACTCAGACCTCCACGACACCGCAGACGTGTCGCGGTGTCGAGGACTGGATTTGTCGCTGCGTATCTGTTGCTGGAGGTCATCTGAGGGCGGGGAAATGCCAAACAGAGCTGGAAGGAGACACAGCGAGGACATTCACTTTAAATGAAGCCCCAGCAGTAAGCCAGACGGTCCCTTTGCCTCGGCTGCTTTGCTGTTTCAGGAATTTGTAAAGCAATTGTCATACGATTTCCCGTCTCAAAAGAAAATGGAAACTCTGTAATCTCTCGGAGGAGTTCATGACTGAATCGATCCACATGGTTCCATAAATCCTTCTTGCCGCTCCGTTCCTTGGTGTCCTCGAGGTGGCTGGGCCGAGGAGCGATGCAACACGGGCAGGCAGGCGCACCTCCGATTGAAAACACGTGGCGATAAAAACCTCATTGAGATATCTGAGGAATGTCCGGAAATATCGTTTCGACACGGGCCAAAACAAAGCTTTTGGTTTCGCTGGTTTCAATTTTTGCTCTTTCTAAAGTAGTTTTTCTTTCTGTCTTAAGCATAAATTTGGGATTGGGTATATAAAGTGAAAACTAAATTTACATTAACAATACCGTAACAATCATTTTCATCATGTAAAAGTGGGAATTCGTTTGAATTCATTCCCTCTGTTGGAGTTTCTTCTAAAGCCTGGAATTTCTTCCCATTCCTCTTTGCAGAATAGCTCATTAAAATAGTTGAAATAGATCCTTGTTGCAGATTTTCTGTTGGATTTAGGTCTTCGCTTGGCTGCTATAACACAAAAATAGTTTGACCTGAAGCGTTCCAAAATAGCTCTGGCTGCGTGTTTAGAGTCATTGTTCTGCTGGAAGGCAAGGCGACCCTCGACCTCAGTTGGAAGTCTTTTGCAGACCTGGCCCGAGGCATTGTGTTCGAGCTCGATCTGATCCGACTGACTTCAGTTGTAGGCCCAACCCAGCAGTGTAACTTCCGTGTTTCTAGCTTTAGCTTAGCGTCTCCCAGCTTCATTTTGTTGCTTGTTGTAGCTGCAAGTGAGTCAGGTGCAAATCATGTGTAATGTGTGATTGATAGGAGCGGAGACACATGTGTTACTGCAGTGCGATGCGCTCGTTTCAGTCTGATGAGCTTCTGCACCCAACTAACCCTCATCAAGGTTTGTTTGATCGAGAAGTTAAACCATCTATTCCTCTACTTGGACTGTAATTAGTAGATTAACACAACTTTATATCATGCATTCTCGTTTGGCTTTCTTTGTCCTAGGTGTGGAGCCCGACCCGAACCTGGCCTGAATTTCTGTTCGGGTTCAGATCAGGACATAAATCTAAACTAAATCGCTTTCTTCTTTATTAGGTTGTTTGCACTTTAATTTATCTCGAGGTATTAAAGTTAAGAGGCCTGAATACTTATGCAACACTGTCTATTGTAGAAAACAATTAAAGCTATGCATCATTCAAATTCAGAAGAAGTTTTATTTATATAGCACTTTTTCAGCATCAAGGCAGTTCAAAAAGAAATTTTTGATCCCAAAAAGAAATTTTTCCTTTCACTTCACGACTATCCGCTACTTTATGCTGGTCTATCACACAAAATCCCACTGAAATACGTTGACCGTTGTGGTTGCAATGGTCAATGCAAAATGAAAAAAATGTGAAAAGTTTAAGGTGTATGAATTGTTTGCAAGGCGCTCGATGTGACTTTCAGACTTCTTTTAGCCAGCAGGGGGCAGCTTATTAAACTTAAGAGCTCAAAACTACACAGAAACACCAAACTTCTTGCTTATTTTACTACTTTGATATACTAATGTCAAACATATACGCGTTGTATTTCCTCTGCCAGTGTAATATTCACATTTTCTCTGAATAAGACAGTCCGGCATGTTTGGTCAGTCAATAACTGTAATTCCTGAACTTCCATTCCTTCCATGCCTTATTCAAAACAGAGCCTTGTGTTTCATGTTCCGGTCACTCAATAAATTATCTTCACAGACGTCTTGGCTAAGCTGCCGGGTTGATGTTGTAAGTCCGACCTGTTACTTGTTAGCCGTTTGTTGCCCTGCTTTGCTTCACAGTCGCCGTCTCTCTTCAGATCTACCTGACTCCGCTGACCGAAGTGTGACGGGGGGGGAAAGATGAATGACCAGCAACATCACGGGCCGCTCGGCTGACTCTGTGTGAAAGATGCGTTGGCCTGACATGTGGGTCTTTCCTCCTGTCCGATCCGCCGGTCTTTGATGTGAGAACCAGAGCTCCCGTTACCGCTGGAGGAAACTTGTCAGATCGTCTTCGCTCTCACTTCAGCTCCACAGATGTCTTCTCTTTCTGCTTTGGAAGATGATTTGTGGTCAAGTCTGGGCATGAGCAGCGAGTTCAAAGCAACTAGACGGCGTAGTGGAACCGGGTCTGCTAAAAGCGAGGTTCTGGAGGCGCGGAGGATATAACCAGACTGCAGTCACAGATTTTTCTGTGCATGTTGAGAAATGAAATAAAACACTTTTTTGTTTGTGGTTGTAAATGGCAAGACACTTTAGCACATGAAAACAATGATGCACCGTAGAAACTGTTTGTTGTCTTCTACTGTTCTTTAAAGTTAGGAGTGAACAGATTGGGTCGATAAAACAAAATTTTCTTGGGCACATTTGCACGTTTGGTCAATGAAAAACAGCGCCATCCCCAGTGTAAAGAAAATATAGCTTCTCACTAACCATTCGCAGATTCACTTGGTCGTGAATTTCTAACTCCAAAATTCACAGATCCGCTGATGGTCTTTTTCTCATGGAAAATATATAAAATATTTGAAAGAAAAAGCGATTTTGGAAGCTGAAATACCCAGCCGCAATGCTACTTGACACGCTATGGGCAATCCAGTTGCCCTTGGATTTGCTACTTTTCTTGATGCCAATCTAAGGCACCAAGTTATTGCCTGCACCCTCAAGAGTGGCAATAAGAAAGACTGTAAATGTCAGCTTCTGCCATAGTGCTAAGACTGTTAACCCTGTTCGCATTAACAGATATTAAGGCATATTTGATGTTGGGAGTATTAAATGGACAGCTATATGTCTTTTTAGAGGGTTTCTCCACTAGTGTCTGTGGATTTAAAGTATTTGTGACTGTGGGTCCACTGTACATTCTGGTGGCTGTTGGTGCTGAAGTTGGTATCTGATTTGAAGCTTTTGATTTGGTCCACTAGCAGTTTCCCACATGGTTAAAGTGGCTCAAGTCCCAGGATGTCAGCAGGCAGCACTTAAAAAAAACACTGCCAGTATGTTTCCTGTTGCTTGCTTGTATATGCAGTCAATGGGAGGTGGATGCAGTGTTACAACGTGGCATGCTAACGAAGCTAACGTTGATTCCAGATCTCTATTCACCAGTAAATAAAGGACTCCTTTTTTTTTTTTAAGCAGTTTTAGGTTGCTGTTAATTGTTTCACCCTGGTTGTCATTATTTTTCAAAGCAGTTTGGATGTTTTGACACTAGGATTATCGTCGTCGTAAGCTTCAACAAAATCTGGAAGCGTTAAAAGCTTGCCGTTTGACCAAAGAGAGCGTATAAATAGCTTGATTATCGTGCTGGTTACAATAGGCTCTTGTTTATTTTATTTGCCCGAAACAATAAATCTATGTTTTTAGTGCGAGTGCAAGAAGCGATTGTTAATGGAGATGAAAGGAGAGGTAAATCTCCAGCGTTGGCATTGTAAACTTTGCATCCAGCGCAAAAAAAAAACAACAAAAAAACAGAAAGTTGGCCGGCATCAATAGGATTAACTGAGCGGGCTCAGTGACCAGCCAGTGTTTTTTGTTTTTTTGGAGCAACTGCATATTTGTGATGTGTTAAGACATTTTAGTTAGAGCGTGCGGCTTTTAAATGGCCCATTAACCTCTTCTCATACATCCAACATAACCACAGCATTACAAAGAGGCACCAGGGTTTAATAGAAACGGGTCACAGGAGAACTTTTACTAGTTCGAGTTTACAGACTTTCTCGTTTCAAAACGGTTTTTGAACTGCAGTAGCCAGGCTTTCTCTCAGGCTGACAGGACAGTCTTCCTTTTCGAGCTTTCTGTTGCGCGTTGATCAGCTCCTCTGCCTCTCTTCCTGTTCGCGTCGGCCCCCTTTTTCTCCATCTTCATATGGAACTCGTTTGTGAGTCAGACGCTGCAGAGCTGACGGCAGTGTTGGCCGAATGTGCTCCTTGCTGCCGTAAGCAGTCCTGGGATACTTTTCTCCCACCAGCCGGAGAAAGGAAAAGCATTAGTCAGATATGAAGCCATCTGCTAAACCAGTCAATTAACAAATCAGGCCGTCCCATGTTTACACAGGGCCGAAGGGGGAGGATGTAAGGGGATCTGTGTGTGTTGTGGGTCAGGGTTTGGTTAACAGCGACTTCAACCAGACGGGGTTTCAGTCCCTGCAAAGGTTACAGACGGAAAAGTTTGTAAAATTGTAAAAGCAGAAAGTATTTGCAATATTTTACTATCCAGGTTCAGGTAAAGTTTGTGTAAAGATAAAGAATACGTACTTTGCGCTCTGTTTTTCAAAGTGACTCAAGGTATTGTTCTCTAACATACTTAGCTATTGTGAAAGTATCGTGTTCTTGTTTTTGCGGAAAATTGAAGGGAAAAATCTTTAGTGGCACAACAGCAATAAAACCCATATAGGAAACCCTGAGCAAATTCAGACCAGCTTTTTATTATCTGTGGTAATGCACATTAGGTCTTTGAGACCCTAATCTTTGACAACTTCGTCCAGATAGATGAAATAACTTTAAAAGGAAAATTTTCAATTTTGAGCTTAACTATATTGGTTTGAAATTTAAACTGCTGATTAATATTACAACTAATTAAGGCTTACATAGATAGAAAAATGGACGAATTAAAGGGGCAGTATTGTGTAAAATCAACTTTTTTGAGCTGTATATGGTGTAATAATATTATTCCCTCATCAAAAATATACCTGGAGATTTACCTTGATTCTTTCATGCATGTTTGAGGAAATCCCTTCATCTCCATGGCAACCGTTCAGCTGTACAAAACATCTTCGAGATGCAGCTCCTCCTCAGAGCTGCGGTTTCTAATCTTCATCGTTTCCGCCTCACAATGCACCTCTGCCCCCATTCAGCTCCTCCAGACTAGCCAGCAGCAATTAGCAAACACCTGATGGAACTGTACGTCTGCTGAGCTCAACATACGAGCTTCTTCTCTGTGCAACGCTGGTAAAAAACGTTGTTAAAGGGTCAATAGAGGAGCCATGTTGTGATGACTTCCTGAAGGCAGAGTTTGAGAAAGAGCAGCTTTAAAGAGACAGAGGCTCAATTTCAAAAGTAATATTTATATTTCATTTTGTTTAACTCATGTTTGATACATACAGCGTTTTTAAGACAACTGAAGGCAACAGTAAATCGATTGTGCTATAAAATGGCACTGTGAGTGGAAAAGATGCTTTATGTACAATTTATTATTATTTACCAACTATTTTAGTACCAAAAGAACAGTTTGATTTTTATCCACAACTGTGTTTGGTGGGGTAATCTTAAAGAGCACTCTTAAAAAGAAAGTGTGAACTCCTTTGTCAGTGGAGCTGGTGGTAAGATGTTCGCCTCGGTCGACGAGGGAGAAGGTGAGAGAAACTGAGACTGAAAGCGAAAAGGAAAGCGAGCCCTTCTGGTGCTCCGCCGCTTTGTTTTTTTAACCCAGATTCTCTGCTGAAATATGGCCACCATGTGGACCCTCTCAAGTCGCAAAGCTCCAGCTGCAGGCTCGGCCAATCAGATGCGGCTCGGCTGTCCTGGAGGAGGGACGTGGGGAGGGTCCCGCAGTCGGAGCGGGAGGGGACGGTTTTAAAGAGTGTGTGCACGGGAGGAGAGTCATTGCAGAGGAGCAACATCTCATGGAGAACTGGAGCAGACCGATGGAGACAGGTCGGACTGTTACCTGGATTTTCGCTCTCGTTTTCCTGTGCCGAGTTCTTCATTTAACTGAGATAGCTCTCCAGGTTTCTAGGAGATTTTGTGAGACTTCTTGGCTGATGTGACATAGTAGAAAGTTGAAGCCTTTAATTTAAACTGCAGTGAATGTTGAGCAGATGTGCAGAAAAGTTGGGACAGATTCGCTTCGTCAGGGTGGAAAATTGGACCTGTGATGTCATTACTACCATGCAAGTCTGTAATTTTTCTTAAATAATATCAGGACCACGGCTTCTATGTGGGCCACAGTTAGACATGACAACTGTGTTTCCTTTGCAAGAGAACGACTTTGTCATTGTTGCTAAGTTTTGAGACTCTGTAGATTTTCCTCGACGTGATTTCACCAGACGTCACTGCTGCCGGTCTAATGCCCTCAGTGACCGGCAGCTTCCTGCTGGGGCCTCTCATTCAAACACATCCTTGCAGATTAGAAACACTCCTTTTGTTTTATGTCGTTGCTGTCCTTGCGTGGTACAAAGGAATCGGTGTGAAGGCGAACAAATCTAGTCATTTGTTGCGCCCCTGGATGAGTTTTAGTGGTGGACGTTTGAGCTCCCCTGATGGATTGACTCCCTCTTAACTCTTCCTCCAGCTCTAAACAAACACTCACCATGGTGACGCGTGACTCCAGTCCTGACAAGTCCATAGATATGCAGATTGCTTCCTGTCGGTGGTGCTGTGGAAAGGCGCTTCCTGCTGTGTTGTCGCAGTGAAAAGAGAGCAACTCTGTGGGCTCTGAACAGGAGTTTTGCTCCTAGAGGCTTTAAACGGGTTCAGAGTGAAATGATCCAGAACCAGGAGTACCCTCTGCTTTCCCTGGTCCTGCTTGGTTGTACATATTAAGGTATAATTGGTGTTTGAACTATTAAAAGAAGCGATTATAGGCATAAATTTGTGAGGTTTCGCAAATTTGAGCAGTTCTCAGGCAATTGTGGTTCCTAATCCATTGAATATTGGGGTCCACTGGAAATATCTCAGGGAGGCCTTAAGTATCTTGCGATTTCCTCAATTTCCTTGTCTTGTGTCCAATTGCTTTTTCAAACTTGACCCCTTGATTCCTCTACCTTTGTATGTTTGAAACTTTTAGTTTGAAGTAAGCAATGAAGTAGTTCTTGGACTTTCTCATCCCACCAAGAGTCGACTAAGAAAGACTCATCATCCCATTGGTTGGCAACAGTTACTTAAGTCTTTGAAGAAAAGTTTTGAGTCGTTCAATTTGAGTTCACAATAGAAAAATGTTGTTAGAGTGACAAATAGGAATAATTTAGAAGCGCTGGGTCTGTCTTTAGGCACAAAATCTATCAAATCTGAAAGACTGAGCTGGCTTTTAGGGCTAAAAGAGCATTTTCAATCTTTTTCTTTTTAAGTGTTAGGACACTCCTAGAGTTAAATTTGTATAAAAATCTGACCCAGAATACTCTAGACTCGTTATTGAAAAGAATGTTTGTAGTTTGTGGAGAAAAAAACCCTACAAATGTTTCCCAAAGCTTCGCTAAAGTCTTGCATTTTCATGACTTCTGTATTATGGAAAGCCTACTCTTGTGAATTGGGTGTATTGTAACCCTGCTGCTCTTTACATTACTACCAAATATAAAGTTGTGAATTTTGTACCAACTTCAGCTTCATTAGTAAGATAAGATGTTTTACCACATTACTGCACAATTGTCTTGTCTATCAGCTCTTGATTTTTTTGTCTGTGCTGTAAAATATATTACCACAATACCATTTTAAAACCAGCTAAAAGAAACTTCACTATCATTTTTTTCAGATGAAATCATATTCAATGCAGATAAACAACAATCTTTCAACCTGGCTTTTTTACAATGAGAACTTTAGTCATATTTTGATATTGCAAGATCGTCTCGTTTCATAGGTCAGCTAAGCAAAAATAGTGAAAATATATTTTATTCTGAATTTTTTTTGACATACCATAACATAATCCAGTACAAGCTCAGATGTCTTTGAAATGTAAGAAAATTTTCACAAAAGCTATAGCGTTAACTACCGTCACATTTAATGTCAATAGGGTAAAATATAATTAGATTAATATTCAAGCAAGCAAATTTATGACTTCAGGAATATCTGAAAAATAATAGGACCTCTCACAGGTACCAATCAAATTTAAGCAAGCAAACTTTAGTAAAAATGTGGTTTTTCACCACTGGCACTGACTGATACACATTACTGAAAATTTTTTTTCACAAATCCTCAAAAACACATGATCATGTTTTGCTCATTGAGCCGTCTGATTGGTTTGGCTTTACTATGAAAGTTGAGCCTTTTCCTTAAACTCACTCCATGCTGAGTCACGTTAAGGATGTGACTCAGTACTTTCTGAAATGTCAACTCTAAGGTCTTTGAAAGCTATTGAAGACTTTTATTCTCCTTGACAACAATGGTGTAGAAATCCATCTCTGTGAAACCTGATGGAGATTTGGTAGTTCTCTACTCTCTATGAGAAATTAAGAGTTGAGATGACATCACATCTTCAATTTGTGATCTGATTATTTGATTAGTGGAGCTGGCAACGGTTCAGGGGTCTGCTGACATTAGTTCAAAGGAAAAGTGACTAACTAAATTAAATGTCATGTTACTTTGTTAATCCCCAAATGAAATTAGCTAACATGATTACTCTCTTTTGTTGTTTCATTATCAAAGTGCTTAATTTTTGTGGGACAGACTGTAAACAGTCATATGTAGACACATTTTTTAATCTTCTGCCATCCTTCAACAATACTGTATACATTGCTGTATCATCAGCGTAACGCATCACACGCTAGCTGTGTAGCATCGTCCTTGTTGCAGCTCTAATACAGTTCAACATCTCACAAAATCATTGCACGCCTTTTATCATTCTGATCATTAAAATTCATCAATTAACCACAACAGACCACACTTTTGTCCTGCCTGGAAACCCCTGATTGTGTTCTGGTTCTGGGTCCATCTCGGGTTTCCTGCGAGCAGTTGCCTTCGAGCTTTGGGGGGGGGGCACATGTGTCAGATGTTGAGAGTCCTTTAAGTAGTGGCGGTCATGGGGATTAGAGTGGGAGGTCAGTGGGGTAGTAGTTGCTGCAGTCTGGGGGTTTTAAACTCCTCTTTGGATGTAAACTGAACCTCGAATAATCCTCCGTCTCCCCCCCTGGTTACTCAGAGTATTAGGGACATCATAAATCCAAGTCGAGCCCCACTTAGATGGACCTCTCTATCTTGGGAAACTTGGGTTCAGATCCGTCTGTCTGGGAGCTGTTGGGAGACGTCTGGGCACATGTTGCCACAAATACCAGGCACATTAATGGAACTAGACTAGTTTTACATCTTCTAATCCCCTTTCGAGACGAACCTTCGAGAAGCAAGGAATTGTGCCTCTTGCTGGCACGCGATTCAACCACATTGCAGCTAGGCGAAGGTCAAAGGTTAAATCTCCAGGTCGTGCACGCTTCATATTCCCCCAGCTGGTTTGGATTCTTTTAGCTCCGGTGTGTTTTTCAACTATATTCCTGTCAGTGAGGAATTAGTCTTCGCAACGGGCTGGCGAATGTTTGACCCCGACCCCTTTGGACGGCCCGTTTGTCTCACGTCAGACCGCTCCTCTTGTCAAAACACTGCCGAGACATCAGCTGTACGAGTGCGAGAGGTGGAGCGTAGTCTTTGAAGGAGTTCTGCCTTCGTTCCCGGAGCTTTTCATGGTGAGGCAACGAGAACACTTGTGATTCATGGAGTTAACTTTAGTCCAACTCCAGTGGAGTCGGCTGTCTGCGCCCGATCTTATGAGCTCATCTGTTTTACACAATCCAAACATATACAGTGCTAGTTTGTGCAAACACACCCCCACACACACACCACCCAGCATAAGACCACAGATCTGGGTCACTTTGTCTGCTGGAAAAAAAAAAAGAAAAGAAAGAAGGCTGGTGTTGATATCGCCACAGGATGACGTAGGTCAGAGCGTGTACTCGCATGTGTGCGTGTGCACAAATCTCTTAAAAAAACACGCACACACACACACTTGAGATGTGACCACAAAGGGACCAGCATTCCTCCCATCCCTTGCTGGGAGGGATCACCGGGGACCGAGGGATGGAAACCTCTCAGTGCGGCCGGCACACGTGTCAACAGCGGTCCCCTGCTCTCTCTGCTGCCCTGCCAAACTCCGGTCGGAGAATGACTAACAGACTCCCAAGAGGCAGCAGGGAAACCGAGGCGGGGAGGGGAAAAAAAAGTTGATTCAAAGAGGAGAAACAGCTTTGAGATTTGGCCCAGAGCTGTATTTATAACATGAGCACAAAGGCTTGTATAAGCACCTTTTAATCTTCTCTGGCATCCCTGCTGCTCTTTTAATGTGCGCTCAGCTTTCGTTTGTTAATGCCTCTCATAGATAAAATCTCATACTTTTGTTAACTCACTGAACGTTCGCTTGTTTTGTCTTCAGAGGCCTTTTGGGGATTCTTCTTGGGGTTTGGATGAACGAGGAGGTCCTTTATTCTCTTCCAATTAACCGGAATCTGTCGTTTCAATCACTCCACTGAAAAGAGCTGTTTTACAGCCTAATAAATCAAGCTAAGCTGCTTAATCTATGAAATTTTATACAAATTGTCGACTTAAGGAAAATAACTCCAGGGAAAGCTTATGTTACA
This sequence comes from Brachyrhaphis terrabensis, assembly GCA_903067065.1. Classification (NCBI taxonomy): domain Eukaryota; kingdom Metazoa; phylum Chordata; class Actinopteri; order Cyprinodontiformes; family Poeciliidae; genus Brachyrhaphis; species Brachyrhaphis terrabensis. Next base: position 11,611 of record CAEGAG010192877.1, read on the forward strand.
GTTGGAACAGCATGAGAAGCTCAAATTTGGAAAGAAATCCAGTTGAAAAAGTTGTTGCTTTGTCAGGAATTGCCGTGTTTCACTAAACGGTTGCCAAAGATGAGAGCTTTTGCAATCTTTTTGGGAATGTGCGTGAAGCAGCATTTACTAGAAACTTCCCAAATATAAAGCCGCCACAGGTCCTCTTGGATAACGCGCCGTTCCCATTACAGCGATAGAGTTACTAATCAGATTAGTTTCATCGCCTCTTCAGAAAGAACGCAGCCCACAATCTAATCAGTACACTTTGTTTAAATAGGAACGGTAATGACAAGTATGAAGCTTCGGCCAGACACTGTGTGGTTAAAAACTTCTGTTGAACACTAATTTAGCTGCCATGACACATGCTTCCATTTTTAGCTGAAAACCCTACAAAACAACTCTTACGTCTACAATGCCAGCTTTGTCCTAAATAAGATAATTGTTACAATGGTGAGTAATAAAACTATGTTCAATACAAATATGACTTGTATGACCTGAAGGTTAATGCAGGATAAAGAGACAAAAGGAAGGAGCAATCCTCAAAGGAAGCATTTGAAAGAAGTAGTCATGCATCCGTGAAATTTCAGCTTTAACCGCACGGTTAAAGCTGAAATTACAAGTACACCTGTATGCAGATGACGTACTTTACTGCTGATTCGATCACTTGACTGGTGGAGATGTCGTGAAATCAGAAGTTTGTCGGTTTGAATCCTGCTTCCTTCACAAGTCGATGTGACTTTGGTCAAAGCGCTTTAGCCTAAAGTCGCCTGCTGTTCTGCGTTTCGGTGTGGATTATATGCATTTGTGTATATAAGTGGGTGAATGTGTCTGCAGTGTGATGGGAAAGTCACATGATAGTTATCAGCTCTGAAGGCAAGAGGAGATGCAACGCTGTGCTGGTAAAGTGGACCCAGTAAAGTGTTTGTTGAACAGCGAACCGTCTCGGTCATATCTGCTGTGGTCAGATGAAGGGTAAATAAAGTCAATAAAAATGTCACTTCCTGACTCTAGTGCCCCCTGATTCAGCAGAGTCGATGCACTGAGGTTATCAGCAGTCACTTGACAGCCGGACGGCCGTTATCCTATCATCCGTTGGCTGACCTCGGGTCAGCTGTGTGGGCTGCCAGATGAGAGGCCCCGAGCTTGTTTTTCTCTCAGTCTGCATCCGCTCGTCGTGCCGACGTTTCCCCGTCTATTTTAACCTCCCCATCTCCTTCTCCACAGTGTGCGCACACAAAAGCACAGTCAGACACGCACATAAATTTTCTCCTTTTCATTTTTACAACTTCAGCCGACGATCCGCAGGGAGTAGGAAGCAGCCTGAGTGGCCCGATCACAAATCCTTTAACATAAACAAAGTGAAAAGAGAGAAGGCCCTTTTGAAACGAACTCATCTTTCCACAACTCATTAGACCCCCTCTCTCTCACCCCTCCCTTCAAGATCTACACCAGCAGCCTCCCTTCCTCCTCTCTCTGCTCCTCCCGTGCACTTTTCCTCAACCTCCACACGTCTTTTCCGATCATCAAAGCGTGAAGCCGTATCGAGTCCCGGGCTCCCTCAGTACGCGGCACAAAAGCTTGCCGCTCATCTTTGAGCTTCTCGCATATGTGCAATTACATTTTATGCATGCAATTAAAGCGCTCACTCTTGTTCTTGACTCCCTGTGTGTGTGTTTTGGTTTTTTTTCTATCTCTTAGGTGTGTCTGAAGTGACGCCAGCGGGCTGGCTGAGGCAAAACGACTTCAATACAATGTAGACACCAAACACCGGTCAGCAGAAGAGTCTGAAGACCACGCTGACAGAAGGAGGGTTGGCCCAGAGGAGGACGGAGCCACAGCTGTTCTGAAACAATTCCGGCGGGAGATAAGAAGAGTGAAACAACTCGCCAGGGGACAAGAGGGACGCCGCGGACTGTGAATCATTGATGTGAACCTTTGCGTGTCCTTCCTGCAAAGGGTTTGCCTCCGGAGAAGGAATCGTAACCTCGGCTTGGCGGCGCTCACGAGACAAGTAGCCCAGGCACGTTTCTCGCCTCTCAGCGCCCGTCGGTAAGCCTGAGCGGCCGTCAGCCATGTGCCATGTCATTGTCACCTGCCGCTCCATGCTGTGGACTCTGCTGAGCATCGTGGCGGCCTTCAGCGAGCTCATCGCCTTCATGAGCACCGACTGGCTGGTGGGGTTCCCCCGCACGCACGACTCCGTCTACCCCCACCTCGCCACGGCGGCCGGCGAGGCCTACAGACCGACTCTGGGGATCTACGGGCGCTGCATCAAGCTGGCCCACATGCAGCGGGGGATCCTGTGTGGACCGTACGCCGTTCACTTCGGGGAGATCGCCAGCGGGTTCTGGCAGGCCACCTCCATCTTTCTGGCCGCGGGGATCCTGCTGCTGTGTGCCGTGGCATTCATCTCCATCTTCACCATGTGCTTCCAGAGCATCATGAAGAAGAGCATCTTCAACGTGTGCGGACTGTTGCAAGGAATCGCAGGTGAGAGGATCTTTTTTTTTTTTTTTTTTGATCTGAACACGTTTCACTGCCTGTTCAGTCCTTTTTTTTATTTTACAAATATTTAATCAGCCTGCAGTCTCTGATTTTTCTCTCTGGATTGCCCTATACTTGTCTCTGTCTGTCTTCCCATTAAATGTAACACGATGTGTTAGCATGACTGTTTTCTGCTTGTAGGCCAAAAAGTTCACTTTTGACATCATCTGATCAAAACACCTTCTGTCACATGTTCGCTGTGACCCTCAAAGGCAAATTGAATTCTTCTGTATTTCTTTCCACCATGACTTTCTCCTTGGAATTTTATGAAGAATAGAAAAAGCAGTTTTTAAGGAAGTATCGATAAACTGTCAACAGATGCTCCCACCAGAGCTGTGGATCTCTGCAGCTCCTCCAGGGTTACCACAGCTCCCTTGGCTACTTCTCATATTAATCAGCTTCTCTTATTGAATAAAACTTGGGGGGGAGGGGATTGTTCAATAAGCAATCTCAAGAATAGTTTTCTGGGTTTTTAAGCATCATTAATTGTGACATTGATGAAATTTATCATGATAACTGAAACGATACAATAAATCCCAACCACAAAGCTAATAAGACAAAATGTGAAAACTTGACAGGGTGTAAAATCTGAAGCAGTATGACTGTGATCCAACCACAGAATCAGTGCACATCCCCCAGCTTGTCGCCAGACGTTTTCAGCACAAAACTCCATAGCAACCAGCTTTTTTTTTTACATGTTTTTCAGCATTCGCCTTAGTCAGCATTCGATTGTCCAAGAACCAATTCCAGCCCAGGTGCGCGTGCTCCAATATACGTCGTTTCTTCTTGACTTCAGTTCGGTTTGACTCAGATATAAATAGAGCCGCCTCGGTTCACCCGAGCCGTATTGTTTCTCTTCATTCCTGTGGCCTCCGGCGTTCATCGAGGTAAATGAGAAGCTCTGCTCAAAGCTAAATACTTCATTACTGGCTCCACAACTCCCACTGCTGGAATTATGGTGTTTTGATTCTACTGGAGCCGTCCTGGGGCAGGGAGGTGGGGTAACTTTGTCATGCGCAGGAAATGAAAAGGCGAGGGAGACGCTCCTTCGTCACCTGGGGCGACCGTCGCCCCAAATGTCTACCCGGTCAGCTGGGGCCCTTTCAGACAAGACGCACACACGCGTATCTGTTTGTATGCGCGTTCTGCGGCTGAGGAAGAGCTCGGGCCACTTTGACACGACGAGGTGAATTATAGAGCGGAGGAGGCCTTGAGGTCATGCTTAAAGGAGCCGGTCTCTCTCTTCACCCCCACCGGTGATTATGGCTGTCCTCCCCCGCTGTTGTTTACCTGGTGCGGGGCCAAAGAGAAAAGCTGGGCGAGTGGTGAAGGACATTCTGTAAACCCAGCCCTCAGGATCCACCAAAACCCAACCAACCGGTCCAAAACAAATAGCCGTAATAAAAGTGAGCTTAAAATAACTTAATATAGGTGGAGGTTTTATTGCGCGCCTTGCTAAATTATGTAATACAATTCAATATTTTTTCACTACTTGTCATATTCCTGATACAAATTTCAATGTATTTTGACGTCTTGCCTCAAATTCTCAAGTGGACTTTGACTTGGCCATAGTCGCAGAAAAGTATAAGAAAATGTGAGACACATATTACGTTTTTCAAAAGAAAAATGTACTAACTGCCAAGCATGGCGGAGGTACCGTCATCCTGTGGTGCTACATCCAAATTCTTTATCCTAACCTCAAAAAGATAACGCAGCTCCAACTTAAAAAAAAAAAATAATAATTAACTTGACAAGTTTAAAAAAATATATAAACTGAATCTGTAATGATCCCCACCAATTCTGACAATAAGAGCAGGCAAACACCCCACCAGAATTATGACGAAGTTACAAAAGTAATGTGTGCTAACAGAATATCTAACCAAATACTAGTGCTGGTGTTAGAAACTATTTGTGTAATGCGTGGACTACAGAGCGTCCACAGTAACATCGGTTTTCTTGTTTTTAGACCTTTTTTGTTGTACGTCCTCTAAACGATCATTAAAAGCTGAACATTTCTGGCTTTTACGTCCGTGATGTCGACTTAACCAGGTCTGTCAATTTCCCTGCCTCCGAGTTTTGAACTAAAATTGAAACAATCAATTTTAGTGGTGGATAAGTTCAATATGTCTTTATTGGCCGGAGCGATGAATTCGACTAGAAAAGTGTGAAAAGATTCACAGCCTCTACTTTGAGAAGTTGCTGTTTGTAAGAGACGAGTCGGTAAAGTCGGGTAAAGGCCTCTGTGAAACTCAGCAGGTGCGAAAGTAAAATCATCTCAGACTCGTCGCTTGAACAGCAGTGACAACAAATCCTCTCTGACTTTCTTTACAAAATCTGTGCAGACAACATGCGGCTCAGTCAGGATGAGGATGTGGAGGTGGAAACGAGGCAAAGGGAGCTTCAAACTCCGAGTTTCCCTCACTTCCCTGCAACTGAGCTCTGATCACTTTTCCTTTTCCCTCATTTCACTTGAGTGGGTTGAAACCGGAGCCGGCCTGCTGCCTGTCGTGTCACTATAAATGTTTCTTTTGATTCGTTCTTCCTCCAGCATCAATCATTCATTAGTGCGTTTCAGTCTTAAACTCAGTTCATTCTGTGAAGAGTTTGGCAGGTGATAATCACTCCGGCTGATATCTACCGGAGAGACTACATCCCACGTCGACTTTCTTTTGCTAATGATTATTTCCAGAAAGTGTACCGTCGCCGCGGTAATGAGAAAACTGGAACCAGACGACAGATGTTTGGGAAAACGATTGACCTCAGATGGGAAGATTGCGATGCAGCTGCCAGAGATGGTCGCGTCATGGCGCTGGAGCGACTCCCAGTCCCGTTGGCCTCATCTCCACATTACCCCGATGTCACCCGGAGCCCTGTGACACGCGTCCCCAACGCCGCCACGTCTCGCAAACCGTTAAGCGACTGCAAAGGCTTGGGTGGTTTTAATACTAGGGGAATGACTCGAGCAGACTTCTGCAGAGGGTCAGTCGGCCAAGCCTTGCATCCCGGCGGCGTGCATTTTAAGGGCCCCCAAAAGGCTTGTTATGCAGCAGCTAGACTACCTATAAGTGAATTTATTTCCACTTTTACTGAAATGCCTGCCTCACCGGAGCAGGAAAAGGATTAGAGACGAGACGCCAAACAAACTCAGCTGTAAAACTGTCTCTGATTCCTGTGTGTTTTGCTGCCGTGTGCCTTTATTAGCCACAATAAAGTCTCTTCTGGCCTTGAGTCGCAGGCCCTGTTGCAGGTTTAGCTACAGAGCTTGACAAAACTCCAGACTGGAAGCGAAAGGAACGCAACACCCTCCAGCAGGAGTTTAGGGCTGTGTTTATGGAGTTACTGTCACCGACGGAAGAAATCCCACTTCATATAAAGCAGAGAAGCAGACACGTCAGCTCTGACTAATAGGAAGACAGCACAGCCAGACCTTTAAGAGCATTTCCTGGATATCTGTGTTTACACCGCAGGTGTGGTACAATGAAGATAAAACTGGGCCTGACAGACCCAGATAAGGACGTTATTATTGCCATGGCGATGACTCATGAGCATTGAGTGAAAATACTTACACTCATGTTTTCCTGAGAGGATAAAATTCATCTTTTATTAGGGAATATTTCATTTGCTTATAGGTGAAGTATGTAGCTTTTTAAAAAAGATGTTTTAAATAAAAGTTAAAACTGTCTCAATATTGTGACAGTTTAGTATGAGACGGATAATTTGTGAAAAGATCTCCTCAGTTATTATTGAAGAAATGCAGCGCTCCCGACCAAAAGCAACCAATCAGAGCCAGGGGGCGGGTCTTAACACTGTCAGCCAACCTCATGTGCTTTTACCCCCTTACTGCTTCAATTCATTTACAATTTACAGAATTATCAACAATCGATGTTGTTTCTGTTCAGTAGATTGTTCATTCGAGTATCGCACACACAATAGATTAGTATGCAGAATGGAGAAAATCATGTTCTGGCTTAAATCTGATCAGGAGTTGGTGGGAACACAATCCGCGGTATGTGTTGAATATTACACAACCGGCATTAATGGAATATAAATAAACGCTTTCGCCCTATTAAGTACTCTACCAGGGTTTAATGCCCAGCAGCATCAATAGCGACTCGCAGTTCGTAATACACAATCCTTTTCTTTCTGGTTTGTGTATGGGTGTTATTTTTGAGGCTGAACAACTGGAACTGGCATAAACTTGATGCCAGTTCTTCTACACTTTGGTGCAAAACCATAAAAAGTCATAACATCCCTTTCTAAATATTGACTACCAGCCTCCAGCCCCATTCCAGACTTCCTATTTATTCCCCGAACGAAAGAAAATTGGCATTGAGGGAAAAGATCGGCCGCTATCAGAGATGAACTGACAGTCTGGAAGCAATGCAGACAAGAACCAGTGCAAAGGGTTACTGAGGCTAGATGAGGGCGGAGCTCAGTAGGATATTAGGTTAGAGAGTCCAGTTTTAAGGTGGAGGAGGTGGCGGGGGCTGGGAATGACTGCATGTATTTGTCTGTGTGTGTGTGTGTGTGTGTGTGTGTGTGTGGGTGTGTGTGTGTGTGTGTGTGTGGTGGGGCTGTCAGTGGAGGGGTGGGGTGGTGTTGGGAATTAAAACCATGCCTTCAATCCATCACCAGGCCTGGCCTGGACGTCGGGGCAGCAGTGCAGCAACATGTGGAAAGAATTTATGACCTAGTTTTCATTTCCTTGTTTAATGTGATATTGGGTGCTTGAAGAGAGAGGAGAAAGAAAGGAAGCGAGGAGAGAGCAAGAGGGATTAAGAGAGACAGCGTTTTTACCTCCTCGTTTTACAGAAGCAAAATAAGACAGAGGGGGGAGGAAGAGCTGAAATCCTCATTTCCTGTACGCCTCATTGGGTCTCTATAACTGCATTAGCGTGAATGTCTTCCCCTTGAGCTTCCATTGGCGGCAGACTCCTCGTCTGACCCATCTAAAGGGAAGCCGGAAACCTCGTGACTTCAAATCGAATTCAAATTCTGTTGGATCTGTAACTTGTTGGTGTTCTGGGGGAAAAGCGGCTTTGGCGACTTCCACTGAGACGCGGGACACGGTGCGGTTGGGTCGGCTACCTCTTCCTGTTGTTCTCCGCTTTCCTTTGACAGGACTGCGTGTGAAGATTCAAGGGGTGGGCTGCTCTTTCCTGTCATACTCCAGGGTCTTGCTGCAATTATGTTCGGTCGCATTTTTTGGCGGGAAATCAGGAAATCGTTCCCTGCGACCTTTTTGTTTTTTAAGTGTCGTAATGGGAGTTCGACGGGAAATGTTTTTGCTTTTCACAGATATTTTTGTCCGCAGTACCTTGGAAACCCCTCACTAGGACTTTATGCGACATTAACACATGGAAATGAAATACAGCTAGAGGCTAATGTTGAAGCCCAGCTAAAAGCCTATTAAGCTAGGGTGACCATATTTTCATTTGGGAAAACCAGGACACCTTGGGAGGGGGGGGTTCTGAAAAGGAGGACACTTTCCTTTCACATCTCCCCAGCAGTGAATATAATTTGCTCTTGGAAGGCTGAATATTAAATTTCCAAACAGAAAAATCTATAAGAATTTCAGCCAATGTCAAATTTGGAAAGTCAAGGAAAGTCAGCCCCCGAGCTAAATGTCCCACATGGCAGCAACGTGTTAGCAAGTTGATGTAGTAAATAAACCAGTGCTATCTGTCTGTATTCCTACCATAAAACAGAGGCATAATCAGTGTGTAGCTAATAGTAGTTAGCTCGTTTGCTAACCTCTGCAAACCCCAACTGGTTTTCTGCTGCTAGAAGTCGGTGAACTCCAGTTTTGTTTAAAACTGAACATAACATTACATTAATGTCTGATTCCACAACATGTATTCTGCTGTCATTTCTTATGTGGTTCAGTTATTCTGAGGAGAAAACAGACGTCCCATGTTTCTCGTTAAAGCAGTGGACACTTTAAAGTTTAGCAAGCATCTTAAGCACATTTTCTACAATTGATTTATTGATTTATTAGTCAAATATCTGCCAGCAGATCTGGTCAGGTGCCATTCTTAGTCCAAGCAGCAGTTACTTTGTTACCCTGTTAGCTGATGTTAGCTATTGTGGATCGTTAGCGGCCTTATGCACATGCCTAGGAACATGCTAACATGCTAAACCAGCCAACCAAACAAACAAAAATCAATGAAATATAACAAGGCCACATGTTTGAATTCATACGACATAAAATCATTATTTTAGTGTTCCTGATCCATGTATCTTCTTTAATGCATCTTCTCGCCTCTACACATTGTTTTCCATTATAGTATCTTAAAAGAATGCATACTTGAACTAGAACCTGGCATGAAAATCTGCAGTGAATATTTCTAATATGAGCTGTATAGACTTAAAATGTAAAGATCCTTCTCTGGTTCTTAACTTGACTTTATAGCCAAACTACTAACTCTCAGATCAGCATATCTGAGCTGTAAATCACACTTAGATATTTTCCCCTCCTCCCATTCTTCACCATGTAAAACCAAAGTCCATAAATAAATCTTACAGAAAGTCAGTTTGGCATCACGTGTTGCTATGTGTTTTGTGCAATAACCACAATCCTCTCTGTGACGGCATATTATGTATGCAGCTAAATTAGGGACATAAAATTTGTTAAAAAAATATATATATATAAATATTTGAAGCTGAAAAAAAAAATTGAGACAGAAAAAATTTTTGAAACTGGAAAGTGGATTTGAAAACTTTTAACTGAAAAAACTTTTGAAACAAAAAAAATTAAACTGAAAAAAGATTTCAGAGTTTCAAAAGTAAAAAAAAGAATGTAATCTTTAAAACTCAGAAGTGTCCTTGTTTTTTCTAGAAAATTCCTGAGCTTAATCTCAAAATCTTGTTTTTCATTGGAAATTTACTCTTTTTTTTTTTTTTTTTTCTCTATCTACGATTACCCCAATTCGCCGTTGTTCTGGTGGGCTGCTGCTTAGGCTGCGTTTAATCACCAAACCCTCCAAGCTAACCACCCGATCCGCTCGTCTTCCCACAGGTCTGTTCCTGATCCTGGGTCTGATGTTGTACCCTGCTGGCTGGGGTTCCGACAAAGTTCAGCTGTACTGCGGCCATGACGCCGCCCCGTACCGCGCCGGCCTCTGCTCCATGGGCTGGGCCTTCTACACCGCCATGGGGGGCACCGTTCTCACCTTCATCTGCGCCGTCTTCTCGGCTCAGGCCGAGATCGCCACGTCCAGCGACAAAGTCCAGGAGGAGATCGAGGAGGGCAAGAGCCTGATCTGCCTCCTGTGAGGGTCGGAGGAGCCGCGGCGTTGTTTACCACTAAAAACCGACTCTTTGTTTCGTCTCTGTCTCTGCGTCGATGTGGGAGAAATCTGCAAGTGCCAAGTTTTATTTTTGTTTAGTTTTCGTTTTTTTTCTTTGCCGTCTTTGTCCCTGTGACACCAGGAGGTGCTGTTGTTTGTTATTGTATTCATGTCGTGGCTCTGCTGTCGCCACACGTTTCTGTAAATAAATGTGATTGTATGTATTTTGTACATAGCTATGATTGCAGAATGATGGTCGGCTAGATCTTGGCTGGCCCGATGACATCACTCTTGCCACTCTTAAAAAAAAATAAAGAAAGAAATTGTAACCTGGTGATTTTGTCACCAAATCGTATGACGACGTATTAGAGCCGCTGTAGGTAGGGGGGGAAAAAAGAGCAAATTTCTGCAAAACATCCCAGAAATTTTCTAGAAAATAAATAAATAAATAAACTTTTGTAACTTTTCTTTATTAAACTCAAAATTCCTGAGTTTTTTCATGGAAATATTTCCAAGTTTTTTGGACTGGCGCTACTTTTTTAAAGTTTTTTTTGTTCATCTACAATGGCTCTAATGCACCGTCGTAATGTCGCGTTCTTTTTGTTTTAACTGTGTGCCACAAGTGAGTATGAACTCATCAAGGGAACCACTACTCAGTCAGAATAAGCAGCCTTTAGCTCAGAGTGGATGTCCTTTTCGAGCTTCCAGAATGTACTATTTGAACGATTCGTGTTTTTGTAGACCGCTGAAATGTATTGTTGGGAAGGATTCACTCGGGACTGCAGGAGGACGGTCCGACGGACGCTCTGTGAAGAAGGTTCGAGGAAATGAAGTATTGCTGTTGTTAGTACTGTCTGGTTTCAGGGAGTGTGTGTGTGCGTGTGCGTGTGTGTGCCAAGTCGAGGATAGTGTCGTATCTGTTCTGATTTTTGTTTCTGCCAAACCAATAAAGAGAAGGGAAAATGACGATGTCTGCAGTGGGTGTTTATCTGGTGGTGTGAGGGAGGAGACGCAGCGGCCGGCTCAGCGCTCAGACCTCGGTTTGGCCTCGGAGGTGGGTGATCAGTTTTTCCACTGATGCAGAACTGAACTGTATGTCTGCGTTTCTGAGGATAACGCCACACTCCGTAGTCCGGCATGTCCAATAGCGGCGTTTGGATCGATTCTGGAAATGTCAATACTCGAAATGTATGCAAAATGAACACTACGCTGTCCTTTGACACTCCATCCCCTGGTGAAACATGGTGGTGGCAGTATGAGAATGAGGGAGTGCTTTTCTTCAACAGGGACAGAAAACTAAATATGTCTGCCATGAAGAAGGACTTTGACCGTTGGCATCAAAAATTGTTGAGTTTAACGTCTCCTTTTCTCATTCACTTTAAGGTTATGATACAACAGCAGCAGATCTTTAGTGTATTAAACACTAAATGCAAAATGAGCCCATGATATTAGCATGATCATACACAGAAAACGGACCGCCCCCAAAACTTAGAGCCCTGGGTTACTGCCCCTGTAAGCCCGTTCTAAAGTCTAGCCCAGGCTGCGTTCTTGTTTTTGGTTTCAATCTTAAGACATCTTTCAGATCTGTTCTAAACCCGTCCTGCCCTGCTTCTTGTCTTTTCTGTGAATGAACACACAAAACAGAGGCAGCATCTTTCCCCAGATGTTCCTCCATCCACGCGGCCGGCAGCAAAGCTGTTGGCACGACCCCCGCAGCCCCCTTTTCCTCGCCGCAAGCTCAGCTCAAACGGCGTCTGATGGCTTCCAGATTGGACACTTGATGAACCGTCCAATCTGACGACCGCTGCAGAGACTCAGGTCCAATTAGCTGCCAGACGCTTTGGGTTGATTTGCAATTTCAGAAAGCGAGGATGAAAGGAGCCAGAGCCTCTGACGCTTAGCTCCTTCTCACACCTTGACGGGGAAGATTTGGACTCACGGCCACACACTGGAGGAATGAATGATTTAAAAACGACTGAACTCAGTTTCTTGGGTAATTATGTCTTGAAGTTGCATTTTAGTTACAAATTTCCCCAACATGTAAATGTTTTTTATGTGTGAATACAGTGTCACACCATGATCATGAACAAAGCTGCAGTGTTTTAGAAAATCTGTATGAATTGGTCATACAGATAAGTACACAATCCATATTTTTTTAATATTTAGTATAAAATATCTTAATCAACTTACTTGTAATATTAAAGCAAAAACATATAGTAGAGAAACTTATTCCCAGGTATCTACCACGAAATATAAGAAATGCATACATTTAGTATATGATGTCAAATGCAAATAATTCCACACCAGCACACATTTAAAGGGGAAGTATTATGTATTTTCTAGGCACATAGCGCACAAACAAGCCAATATGTTACCATTGGTTGTTAGATAAATGCTGCACATATCAAATACGATTCAAAAGAAATTTGACTTCGACATTTAATGCCCTGAAATTGGGTCTCTGTTTCTTTAAGAAGCTCCTCCTCTTTCTGAAACTCCGCCTCCATGACGTCATCACAACATGGCTCCTCTATTAACGCTTCAACGTTTTTACCAGCGTTGCACTGAGACGTAGCTCCTATAATGAGTTCAGTTCCAAACCACTAAACCACCATGTTAGATTTCTTTTAATAATTTCTGATTTTCTATAAATGAGAACATTTCTAATTTCTAAATTTCCAATTACAAATTTTTTTGGGGGGGTTTTCTTGTTTGGTTTGAGAAGATCTAAAAACCAGATTTTGGACCAGACAGTGTGAATGTTACCTCTGTGACCTCTGACCTGCAGCTTCAGCAGATCTCTCCATTAGCCGTTGCTTAGCAGGAGAAATGAAGTCCCATGAACCGCACGTTATTCTGTTGCAAAAATAATTGGTTTTCACGTTTAACTTTTTAATGTTGAACGCGCATAAAATGTGTTATTGGTCAGTTTTTGGATGATACTGGTAGGTATAGATTAAGTAGGTACAAAAATAAAGAAAAATTAAATCTGTGATTTAAATACTGAACTTCCTTATTTTAACCCAACAACATCTTTTCCACTAACATTTGTCAATATAGCTACAATAAATCATCACTTTAATAATATGTAAGTATGTTATGAAGGTTTATTATAGTGATAGATGAATTAAGCCTACGTTGAAACACTTCCAGCAGCCGTTCAGCTGCATTCGCCACATAAAACAGTCCAAATGATAAATATATCTATTTATATTTATCTTTATATATATATCATAAAATTACTGTTTCATTGTTTAATTATTCTAAAATTATATAAGGGATAAACTGACTTGTTCTTAGAAAAAGTTCAAACACTGTACAAAATTTCAACCTCTATTAAAATTCATGTTAATATATATATATATATATATGTACTGAAGTAAAACATGAAAAATCTAAATTAAACTTCTAAACATAAATGTAAAAAAAGCAAACAATATAAAAAGTCACGATTTGTTGTTCCAAAAATAAAATCCCGTAGTTTCCGGTTCTTTCAGGTCAGGCTAGACTCCTGTGTCCAGTGCAGCTTTGCAGGACTTCAAATTACATACAGTACAACAAGAACAGATGGAGAGAGAGATGAGAAAAGGTGAAGATAATGATGCATATGAAAATCTTTCACATATATCATGGTGTTCCGTGTGCTGACTTCTCAATCCCTTCATAATAAATCGGGTGTCAAATCAGACATTGGTGGAAAACTGCTGACCCCCTGTGGTAGTTAGCTGATACTACAGGTCCACTTCTTATTTGTTTTTGCGTTTTACAGAGGCAGGCTACATTAGGTCGATGTGGCTGCAAGAAGAAACAATGGAACTCATACAGAAGGAGAATTTTATTCATTAGAACAATAACTATACAAAACTCAACCTCAAACTACTCAACACACGACTGAAGGTAAAACCAGTGTGCATTTTAAAATGACACCAAACCATCTGAGAGCTTACAAAATATACATACAGTCCTTCTTCCCCCTCTACAGTCATCAGAAATGGCTTAGAGATAAATTAAGTTCCAGTGTATATATCAAACCACGCTGACTGTAAGGAATAACCTGAAGCCACTGTGCATCTACATTAACACACTGCATAAAAGTTAAGCACTTCTATCAGTTTTACATTATTGATCAAATAAAAACAAATCAGTAGGTACCATGCAGAAATACCCTTCTTTCATGAATGATCTCCCGTTGCTTCGTAACATCATTGATGGGAGACAGACAGTAAATAAAGACTTTTTTTTTGCTTTTTTTTATACATCTTCCTTCAAAGGCTTATGCGGCTGTTATACTTCATAACACAAACTGTGATCGAGGAGACATTCAAGCAACGGAAAAGCACCGTGGGGCTCGTAATATCTCTAGAAAAATAGATATTCAAATGTTTTTTTCTGTCAGAAGATAAAATGCACCGACAATGCTTGATAACTGATGTCTCCATCGGAGTCTGAACTGTACTTCCAAATTTAAAGTGCCATGTTCTTTGGATTGCACAATGGAAAGAGGATGCCGAATGATACAAGCAAAAAAACATGTCAGGAAAAAAAATAAAGAATAAATAGTTAATTCTTTCAAGGTCTGTTTCTGTTGCAGAATTGGAGAAAAGTTTCAAAGCAAATGACATCAAATAGAAGTTAAATATTTCAAACTTGTTTTTTTAAACATACAAAAGAAGAGAGAAAACAGTAAGGGGAAAGGATAGGATGGACAGGTGATAGGCTCCCTCCACCCCCTGGATGAACAAGTCATGATTTGATGGGATACTTGTGGTTTGCTGATTAATCAACACTGCCATCTAGAGGTCAACGTTTCTATTACATCTGCTGTTAACATTAAATTTCCTCAAAAATGCAACACAGACTTGATTGGAGAGTTTAAGATTTTGAGTGAGTGACGTTAAGACTTTCATAATTTGCATTAAAGTTTGGAGAGAAAAAAGCAAGGATGACAAAATACAAGGTTATGACCTAGAATGCACGGCATCCATCTTTTAAAAATACACAGTCCCTCCACTAGGGGTCCCTGGTCTTAAGTTACGCACCTTTTTCATTTTAGCATAGATTAAAAGTACCAGAAGACATTTTTGCATTTTCTTTTCACCCAATAATAAACTCATTAATATCAAGTAATTTGAACGAGAGGTCAAAGTATTCCGAAGTGGTTAATGGAGGGAAAAAACGTCCTGAAGATCTCAGAGACAGCGAGAGAGTCGGAAGTATCTGTCCCTGATCCTACAGGCAACAGCAAACATCCAAAAAGGCACACAAGCATTTATTAACTTGGCCACACACACACACACAAACGAACCCACACAGAGGAAGTTGAGCACGATGGTTAAGTTGTTAAGAGGAGGTTCCAGAGTGCGCAACACGGCTGGGTCCAGGAACATTCCAGGTGATTGTTTCTCACCAAGGCTGAGATTGTTGCTGAATGTCAGATCAAAGGCCGCTTGTTCACCTCCTCGGTTCCCGTCTGACAGCTGGAGGGAGGCTCAATAAGAGAGCGGGAGGGGACTGAGCTCTTCACGTTGATTAGACTTCCTCTTTGAATGCTCCTTGCGCAGCCGTGGAGGCGGCGTTGGCAGCTGCCGTCCGAACCGTCTTGTTGGACATGACGCCAGTGGCAAACTCCTGCTGGGCCTTCTCGAAGCTGGCGCCAGTGGTACGGTAGAGCGCGTGGATCTGAAAAACAACCAGGGTTAACTTGATCGCTACGTTCACAAAGGTTTGACGAACCGGTTAGAGGCTTACCTTCTTGAACATAATGAGGGACAGAACAGCCAGGGAGGTGAAGAGAGCTGCAATGAGGATCATTAGGATGCCCACTGGGATGCTTTTGTTCAGGCCAGTCAAAGCCGAGATCCAACCGCTAAGATGGAGGAACAGCACGACAGAACATTAATAACTCTACAGACGCATGGTGACATTTCTTTCACCACTCATTCTGGAACCAAAAAACATGCCATTTCCTGCACTAAATACTCATGCTTATCTTTACACTTTGCCACAAAGTGTAAAGATAAACTGAAGGAAATGACACAAAAACATTTGAAGACACTGAGCACAACTTCCTTCTTCATGAAATGTAAACAGAAATGGAGTGGTGTCAGATTTTAGCGATTGTAGGATCTATTTTGTCATTGGCAATAGATCACAAGCCCATTTACAAAGTAGATGTACACAATCTTATGTCTAATCTGTCTGGATTTTGAACAGCAATTTTCAAGTTTTACCACAAATTCTCTGATTTCCATCAAAACATAAATCTGCTACCACATGATGAAAAAAAAAAAACCTCCCCTTTTTGTGCATTTCTTGCGATACAGAAACTTTTAGTCATAATCCTACTATACAAGTGAAACACATTCTGCTGAAAACACAAAATGTTTGACCTCATCGTCTCACCTCGCACCCCAGCCAGTAATCCCAATACTCTGGAGGACGTAGACGCCAAACTGACAGATGTACACAAAGAAGAAGACAAAAAATCTGAAAGAGCTGTCGCTCCTGCAGGAAGAACAACAAAGAGAAAAATATGAGTGAGACAGAGGAAACATCGCCTGTACCGTTTGTCTTTCCTTCCAGATCTGTTTACCTGAATGCTCCGTAAAGCGGTCTGTACCAACAGACGAAAGAACAAGGCGTGAAGAGCAGCACCCAGAGGATGGACAAGCCAAAGTCCACTCCGCGTGATGCGTCCACGCAGAACCAGGCCAGGCAGCCCAACAGGTTGGCCAGCAACGTCCCAGCATGAACTGAAAGCAGGATAGGAGGATGAAGGAGCGTTTACTGAAACGGGGACTGTAAGAGTTTAGGGATGCAAACAATTAATTGAGTTGCAATTAACTATCAATTAATGGCTTGTTAGATCAGAATGAATTCCAGTCGATTAACTGATAATGTCCGCTTAGACCACAAGTGTCAAACTCCAGTCCTGGAGGACCATTGCCCTGCAATGTTTAGAGCTGCCTCTGCTGCACCACCTGAATAGAATAATTCAGGTCCAGTGTAAAGACACTGGAATAAAATGTGGCACATCTAAAAACTGCAGGACTGGAGTTTGACCCACTGGCTTAGACCTTCTTTTAATGTTGTAGTTTGGCCTCCATCCAGGAGAGGGCGCCGCTGGTCATTCTTAAGTGGAGCCAGTGGATACAGGAATAAAGATGGTGGAGTCGTAGCTTAATGGGTAAGAGAAGCGGTCTGAACAGAGTTCTGTGTGGGGTGCAAAAGGCATTTTATACTGTTCTAATTTAAAATATGAACATTCGCCAAGTTTTTAAAGTTATGACTTTTAATAGCGCTCATTCACCTGACCTGCATGACGGTGCAGAGTCAACTTCTCATTCAGAAATTACTGCTGTGCTACGAAAACATGGTGCCAACAAGCAAGGTCGATTCTGAGGTCGACCTTGCTTGTCGACCTCAGAATCGACAAGCAAGTCGATTCTGACCTTCACTCCTTGAAGGTTTAGAAAAGCTAAACCTTCAAGGAGTGAAGGTTTAGCTTTTCTTCCAGATGGTACTTCTGAATGATCAGCTCTCTGTTCATGGGGAATTAAAAGCTTCATAGATTCTATTCTTCTTTTCATCTTTTATTTCTCTACAGCAGAACAAAATAAATCCCTGTATTGTTAGTTTAATCATGTGAGAAAACTACAATTTTCTGTTTATTCAGTGGGTATTTCAAACAGCTCACAAAATAATGTTAAAATTTGACGTCTTAAAAAAAAAAGAAAAATACATTAAAAAAGCTTATTTTGAAAAATTAAGCCCTTCATGTTATGAAAATACTGTCGGCCCTCTTTGTACAAGAGAAAACAGGAGTTTAAAGAAATGGCTGCTTATCAAATTATCATTAATTGAACAATATGACCAATCAACTTTAGATTAATTCATAAATCAATAATCCCCAGTGGGCAGAAGAAAATATTTCAACATGCTGGTTTGGGAAACAAAACAGGTGCATTTAATTTTTCATTAGCATTTACTCTATGAGTCCTAATGGGCGTCACTACTAAAAGCACAGAGTTTGTCTGACTCTGGGATTTCATATCCCAGTGTGGAATATAACACAAGGCTGCTGGTGAACAGACTCAAGAGAGAGTCCTGTTTTAATGCTCCTCAATTTTTGTTTTGTTAAAAAACCTCCAGTTTGCTGGCTTAACGAAGCATTTTACTGAATACTAATCTGACTTGTTCTCTTTTAGGTCTGGATGTAGACTAGAGCAACCTTTAAGGAATCATCTGACCCATTTCTTTCATCGGACCACATGATCACACAACACGTGTTTGTCATGTGAAGACTGAATTCCACACCAAGTCCTTCATCTTCAAGTTTACACTCACACACCAGCTGCAAGATCTCAGCTTTTATTGAGGGGTGACGAGAGCCGCTTGGACTAAACAACTGAGACTCTGTTTAACTTAAATAACCCCCCAGTGAACACAGTGCCTTGCAAACAGTATTCAGACCCCTGGACTTCTTTTGTTCTCGTTTCTTTCATCTTACAAGCACAATCTTACATGTATTTTATTGGAGCAGTTTGTATGGGGGGCGATTAGCGGCAGGCTTAGAAGACAAAAAGTTTTTCATTTTGAGAAAAAGGTCATAATATTGTGAGTAAAAAGTTATTTGACAATGAATTCATAATTATACAAGAATAAAGTAGATAGACTACAGTGAAGTCAATACTAAATAAAATATGAGAATAAAATCAACATTACCAGAAAAAAACAGAATAAGGTTGTATATTAGGTGGATAAAGCAGTAATTTGGTTGGAATTCCACCATGAAAAACAGTCAAAACATGGAAATGTGGAGCATAATGCTGAGTTACACTTTAAAGTAACTAATGCGTCTTCTTCCAGAACATGAGGATGACATTAGTATCAGCACCAAGACATGAAATGATCATTTCAAAGAAAGATGATTATGTCAGATGTTGATAACTATTAAAAATCTGCTCTCATTAAAACTACTTTTTCTCATAATTTTAATATTTACTTCTGGTAATATTGAGTCTTTATTCTACTCATTTGAGTTTAATCTGGTAATTGGAAAAAAAATATCTCAATCAGGCTCTAACTGTGTAGTGAAGGCAAACATTTTACATGGTTTTTAAAATTCATTCATTCATTAAAATTCAAACTTTCTGAGTCAGGACTTTGTAGAAACTCCTTTTACTGGGATTATATCTGTTTGCTCTTTACAAAATAGCTCAAGCACAGTAAAACTGCTAGATTGTTTCTGAACATCAATTCTTAAATCTTGCCACCAATCCTCAATTAGACTTAGGTCTATTTCAGTTATCGATTAATCTATCGATTATTCAGCCGATTAATTAAATTTTAAAAAATTGGCACATTCTGCATGTACTTTTAAGTTTTTTTTAAATACAATATTATTAATACATGCGAATGTGAACAGGATGAAGCTAAACCTACCCCACTGGAGAAGTTTTGGGTAGCATATATTTACAGGCAAAGGTTTTTTTATTATCATAAATGCAAAACTGTGTGTGTTTTTGCACAGTTTATGCTTAAACTGCTCTGAGTGTGCTGTCCTTTCAGCAATTTGCCCTTTTTTAGAGTATCTGTACTCCAGTTAACAATTAATTGGTTACTAAATAAGCTGCCGATTATTTCAATAACTGATTCATCACGACTAATCCGATTAATCATTTCAGCTTTAATGTGAAAAAGAGTTGTTAAGGGTTTGTAAATCCTAAAAGGTGAGAAGCTACTCACACATCCAGAGGTAGTACATGATTTTGACCGTCTTCTGGAAGTCGACAGGAATATCCACGGTGATGTCATGGTAGAAACACGGCCCCACCGGGAACTTCTCCGGGAGAGGAGGCCAGTTGTTTTTCCTGCCTGGATCAATCAGCATACAGTTAATTAAAAGCTCAAAATGTAACAAAAACAGTTACAAAGTAAATAAGGATCTGACAATCGTTTCATTCTCAATGTGATCATATAAGTCAGGGGGTTTCCAAACTTTTCTATGTCATGGCTCCCCAAACAGCCAAAGCCACAAAAAATGCTTCAACATATGTCAACATCAACTTTAAGAATGTTTTTTTCTCTCACTTTTATTCACTATTTAATAATTAATGCTTTCATTTAGCATAAAAGCTGCCCCATACCTTCTGATTTTACTTGGCCAAGAGTTTTGTGATGGAATATTTTAATGTAATATTATGTCTTTAATGATCGGTTGTTCACATGAGAGTATATTACCTGATAATAAAGATTTTCACCACAATCCCCTTTTTTGATTATACAAATTAAAATTTTGCTGTAACTCATATTAATTCAAAATACTTCAGTGTCGTTGTAGATGGTGATGCCTGTGGGCAGGAAAGATCTCCTGTAGCAGTCTGTATTACAGCAAATTTGAAGAAGCTTCTGACCATACACATTCTGTTTTTATAAGATCATGTGTGATGTTTTATATTAATCACTTTAAATTTTATTTCATCCCCACAGTTCTTGCTGGACGGTCCCTTCTGTTGTTTTGTCAGAAACTTTTCCATTTCCAGCGTGCTATGCTACACTACGCTACGCTAGCTACGCTAGTTTGAGGAGCAAAGCAGCTTGATAAATTTGACTGGCCGCCAATCAGAACAATGAGCAAGAAAAAAATTTATTTATTATTTAATCATTTGTACTTTAATTTAATAGTCATTCAATAATTATTGAGAAATAGATTAGATTAATTTTAAAAATTATAGTTAGGATGAAAAGAATGTATAAGATTCTTTTTCTTCCTTTTTTCCTTATCTTCCCTCCAACTTTCTGTGATGCCCTCCGCCATTTTGAAGAGCACTGACCTAAGTTATACCAAGTTGTCAAAAAAAACTTATTGTTGCTAAAGAAAGAACATCTGTGTAGAAAATAAATGTTTTGCAAAGATATTTTTATAGAATTACAGAACACCACACTCTTCTCCTCTGTCACTCTGACCTCCTGACGCGCTGAGGGACTGCATCTCCCTCTCCCGTCGGTCCAGCTCCGCTGCCTTCCGTTCCAGCTCCTCCTGCCTCCGCAGAAGCTCAGAAGCTGCTCCTGACGACTCCTGCAAGCCCAATCCAGAAGGAATCCATCAACACGCCGGAAGACATTTTGGGTTCTTCTGCTTTTGATTGTGTTTCTCTGTTGCTACTCCTGCAGATTAGACCTAAATTCTCTCTTTACAAACGTTGCCTCCTGCAGCACTGAGATGCCTCCGGCCAAAAGAGGTTTGGGAATTTTATTCTATGAAGTGCATAGAAGTGGCTCAGTGATGCTGGGGGCTGTTTGGCTTCCTCACACTGGAAATCTGCGGCAAAACTACAGAACCCCCCCCAAAACATACAGGTTTTTTTTTTTTTATTATACCTGCGCCTGAGGTTGTGAGTAGGCTGGAGGCTCCTCTGAGGCCCTCATGATGGCAGGCTGTGTGGTGGCCCCGGGTCCTGCACTCCTGGGAGCCATACCTGCAGGGCTCTGCACAAGAACCAAAAGAGGAAACAGCCATTTAAGTTGTTTTTTTTTGTGTGTGTGAGATCACCACTGTCTCACACTGTCTGACAATGAGGTGACATGGAAAATGCTCTCCAAAAAAAAAAAAATAATAATAAAAACATCATTTAAAAAAGATTAAATAAAAGGTAATGCTGTGTGGTGTGGAGGATACCAGTCGTAGCAGTTAAGGGAGGAGAAATCTGAACCTGTTTGTGTCCCTGTTTTTAAAATGTAAAGTCAGTCTCTGATTTATGTCATCTCAACTAAGGCTCAGTGTATTTTCTTGAATTTGTTTTTAGATAAAGTTTTCCAATAGGACAGTAAAAATCTGACAACACTGCATTGAAATACTTGGCGAACCATTTTGCTCCAGGGAATCGCTGAAATGACTAATTCTGATTAAATATTTCACAGAATGTATCAACACAAAACATTTGAAAAAATGCATTTTATAAGAATACATTCAGCATTACAGTTTTGTTTTTGCTTTTTTTCTCTATTTTTCAGCTGTAGTGACACGTGGATGATTTTAGCAAAAATCACAAATCTCCAAATGAAGAGAGTAGCTATTTGTTCTTCCAGCAAATGGTCTTTTTTTAGAGACTGTTTCTCTAGTTAATGATTAATCAGTTACTAAATTAGTTGACCAGTATTTCAATTATCGATTAATCACGATTAATCATTTCAGCCCTAACAGAGTCAACATTTCTGAAGAAATAATCTAAATTTTAAACCTGCTTGTGATGTGCCTTGATAAGAGAAGATGACAAGTGAGGCTACAGGTTTTAATTTGGAACAAGTGAGCATCAGGGATCAATTCAGAGAAAAAAATATATATTTATCAGTATATGCAAATCTATGAGTGTTCAAAGACTCACTGGTTTGGCATCTGTGAAGGGGTTGTACTCCTCTAGCCCTGCAGTGGCCGTCTGTCTTGCTTGTGTCACCGATGGATCCTGAAACAAAAACAATTGGCTTCATGTGGCAGTGCTTTCAAATATATCACAAGATTTGGATTTTGAAAAGTAACATGAGAGAGGGGTATGACAGCTCTCTTTGTTCAAACAAAACTAGCCTATAATTCAATATGGGCAAAGAAAAGACAATCTCAATAATTTTCACAAGACAAAATAAAAATAGTCGACTTTTTGAATTCGAATAGGAGGGCAAATCCTTTTGACCGCTTCCGACAAATAAACAGAAGAGCACCATCTGGCACGTTTCTCACAAGAATTCAGCTAATTATTGAATTGCAAAACTACCATAACTCTCAATTGCTAAGAAATGTCAGCTGTGTCCTGAGTAAAATTTTAAAAAACAAAAATATGGATAATTTAGGGCAGGGCGAAAAACTGAGTTCATCAATTAATCAAAATTTTGGTTTTTGAAGATTAAAATTTTTGGAAAATCGCGATTTGGCAGAACATCTTCTTTGACAAGAGTGTTTTACAGCTTCTATTTGGACTTTATGTAAACTCTATGACGGTATATTAGATTTCTTGATTTTTTTTATAACATTATTATTATTACACAAATACCTTTGTAAAATTAGAAAAATGATGTAATTTTAGGAGACATCCCAACACAAAAAAATAACAAAAAATTTAAATGAAGAATGTTGAGGTTCTTTTTCAAGTTATACTTATGTATAGGTTTTACAGTTAATACTAAATAGAAATATTGAATCTTTAAACACATTAGCATTGAATTATTATCAGTAGCAGAACTTTGAAACGATTCAGCAAACGACTGAATCTATTTTGAAGAACAAACAACACGAACTAAGGAGCTCCTGATAACGGAGGGGGGTTTCTCCCTCAAAAATAATTTTTTTTTCCTCATAAATTTAACTTTTTTAATTGGTGAAATTGAGTCGTTTGGCCGCGGCGGAGGTTTCGGGTCCCCAAAACATAAACAAACAACAACAAAAAAATCAATTAAAACCGGAAATGATTTGACAAAATAAAAAACTTTATTTTCAAACCACATCGCACAGCCCTAGTATACATGTATTTGCATTAAAATCTTCGTCCCCGCACGCAACAGTTGAAGATATATCGTCACCGTCCTGTTTCATAATTGGCTTACCATGAGCTGCCGGTCAGCCTCGCGCTAGTGTCATTCAAATGGCTGCTGGAGACAAACATCCAATCTGCGTTATTCCTGAATAAGTCCCGGTGATGTCCTCTTATTGGCTCTCCCTGACTCTTAAATGTCTCGCAGCAGCTCTTCCGCATGAAAACGAGGCGTCACCGGAGCGCTGTCGTTAATTTTTCAGTGTACACTGCGTTTAAATTTTAATGCTGTCCTACTGCCTGTCTCCACGCAGCCAATGCAAATGAACTGTGTTGTTTTTTGTTTTTTTTCCCTTTCTTTTGCAACATAAAAAGATCATCTGGCACGCTCTGCCTGCTTCATGCCTCCATCATGGAGACTGTTTTTAATGTAAAAGTGCGTAAAAATGTCTACCATATCCTGGATCCGAGCAAGCCGCAGAGTTGTGATGCGATATCTCCACCATAAAAAAAACCTGACAGTCTAATTAGCCTACTTTCTGAGAAATAGGACAAAACAGTCAAAGACCAGAGGGTCAATTCGCCCCATATGTCGCCAATAATGCCACCATATGATTCCATGGAGTATTGATGATAGCTCCGAGTGTAATGGCGTTAACCAACAGATGACCGACATGAGGCAGTAGAGCGCGCAGGATCGGGAAATGAATGATTTACTGGGTACCTCATCATTCGACGATGACGACATTTGATTAATTTTCTAATTAATTAATTTTCAAAGCTGAAAATCCTGTCATGGTTACAAAAGTCTTCAAACATTTTCCGTTCTTTGCTAGGTGTGTTGCAGTAAGCAATAAATCAATAAATGGCACGGTAAATTAAATCAAGATCAATAATTTCTATTTGCATGATTCATCGTATTTTTCTCCCTTTATATCAAAAACTGGATGACAAAAAGTCTTCAGTCTGATGCTTTGGTCTCAACTACCTCTTTTTGTTGAAGGACAATTTTGTTTACAGAATCTTCATTTTATTTGCTGTTTCTGATGTTTTGTTTATTTATTTTGGATAGTTAAAATGTCTTCCAGTTCCAGTGTTTAAATATTCATTAGAATTTATAATGTACTGATATTTGAGAATGTGTTCTTGCATTGCATTACTTGAAAATGGTCTGAAAAGAGCAATATTATCATTTATCCCAATAACTCCTGGGACAATTTGTCATCCAGCAAATTTTGCTATCATGACAGGCCTATTCTTCCACTCTTTTGGTTTTAAGTTAATTTAATGAGACAGGATGGAGATGCGCACTGCCGGCCAGCTGGCTGAAGCATGGACACTACACTTTTCCTTTGCCTACAAGAAACACAAATCAGGATATATTTTAAATATTTCTGATAGTGAAAAATCCAGAGACCTATGCAGGGAAAATGAAGTGAGAGCCACCCATCTCATGACAAAGCGACACCATTACAAGCAACAAGCTAAAAGCTAAACCTCAGAGTTGCTCTATAAAGAGCAAAACAGTAAAATGAGGTAATATTCTGCACAATAAACTGTTAAATTTAGTAGTGTTTATTCTCTTTCTTCTACATTATAACAAATGCTATAGATAAAAATCTTACAGTTGTAATTATCCATCTTACTCATAATGCTCATATTCTTCATGAGGAAGTAGGAATAATTGCTGATTTTGTTTACAATTAAAGAAATCTGATGATGTTTTAGGTTTTTAATTGACTTTTTTCTTTGTGATTACACTGGTACTTTAGATTACCATACGAGAATCTAAAACCAGACAAAACTTGAAAGCGACTTCTTCTGTTAAAAAGGAATTAGGGTAGATGACGATGTGAACTAATTTGACCATTATAATTACTACAATAACTACCGTATCTATTAAATGGTTGGTAACATTAGAAAGGAAGCCAAACATTGTGTGTGCCCTAAAAACGACAGATGTGGGAAAATTGTCAGAAGAGTCCAAAGATTTTACAGTGACTTCTGTTATAGAAATGCACCAGGATCCAAAATGCAATGGCAATACTATGGGCTAATAAAGTTATGACATTTATTTCAGTTAAACACCATTTCCTTCTTTTTATTTAGTATTGTTGGAATGCAGAATTTGCATACAATATAAAATATAAGATTCTACAAAACAAGCAAGCAGTCCTTGTTCAAAAGCAATATTGTACGCAGTTTTACTGCGATAAAGATAGTCAGTTTATACATTTTACTGCTTTAACTACACGTAAGCTCTACAAGGTCACGATTACTACAACAATCTTCCTTGTGGATGGTTTTACTGAGGGAATAAGACTCAAAGTTAGCCATTTTCAATAAGAGTGAGTAGTTTAAATATGAAGTCAGATAAAACACAGATATGCAAGTTTCTCATTCAGGGTTCAAGACAGAATGACATCCAAAGGAAGGCTGAATGGATTACAGCATAGCTGATCTGTTTTATACTTTTGAGACAATATGGGCGGTAGCCCAGGACTCAAAGTTTTGGGGCGGCTCAAAGTTTTACACTTTGCTTGTTTGTTTTTTTTTTTTGTTTTTTTTTATAAACATTGTACTTTATATGAGACTCATGTGAAACGTGTTGTTTTAATTTTGTTAAAAAAAATGTTTTTTCATCAATGTATACATGTGTATTTGACAATTCGGAAGTTATAGTTTTCTTTTTGGGACCAACCATCTTACATGGGACGTTTCAAACATGCTAATGTAGAAGTCTATCTATTAGTGCACAGTACTTTGCATAAGTAAAATGCTTTATTTATTTAATTATTTGTGGACAGGGCACCAAAACTAACTCTAACCTGGGGGCCATTATCCTACTAAATCCGGCCCTGGGTGGGAACCCTTTTAGGAATTTGCCCCCTCCTTAAATCAGTCAAATTTCTTTTAAATAACTTTGAGTTTCAGGTTCACCTAAAACATCCCCAACCAACAATTGATGCCCATTTGTGAATATTTGCACCATCAGATATGACTTATAGGGAAGGTAGGAGCTTAGACGTCAAAGTGCACCTGATCACACGCCAGCTGTCCCCACAACAGACATTAGAAAAGGGGGACATTTTGATACAAGACAATATACTCTCATAGCTCTGCTTTGTTTTGAGTTCCTGCTTATCACTCAAGTATTTAATATCTTGTTAAGCTTCTACATGAACATATAATTCAGTGTATAAATGAACTAAATGAATCAAGTCAAACGTGAAAAACTAAGTGCGTATATACCTGTTGATGTTGCGGTCTGATTTAGCGCTAACACCTGCTTTATATTGCTATATTTCAAATAAAGCTTCAAATTCAAGTAGTTTCATTCCAGTGCCTTCACAGAACCCAATCGGTACCAAACTTTCCCGTCTTACGTGTCGCCATGTAGTTGCTATAAATGTTGTATGAATACAGCGGCTAACTTAGCCAGCCAGCCGTTACCTGAAACGGGTTGCTAAAGTCCTGGTCCGCGAATGGGTTTCTGTCGAAGTCGGACATTCTTCCAGCTTCACGTCGGTTCCGTCCACGTCCGGCTAACGTGTTAGTGGTTCTGGTGATATTTAAACCTGAAAGCCGGGTGAAACGGCTCTGAGGCAGCCGACGGAACAACTGACAGGTGGAGGTGAGGGGAAAATGTTGACGGTTCCAGAAACAGTATCCTGGAGGAGAACACCGG
>CAEGAG010192919.1:0-29351 GCA_903067065.1 Brachyrhaphis terrabensis
GCGGCTCCAGACAGATTTGTTTTTTGTTTTTTTGGTCCAATATGGCTCTTTCAACATTTTGGGTTGCCGACCCCTGTGCTAGATGAATCATAAGTGCACTAGTAGTTCTGACTGGCTGACCACATCTTGGAAACTACTTCATGTTTTCTCCATTTGTGGACAATAACTTTAAATATGGTTTCCTTAAATCCCGTACACTTAACAAAAGGCCATTTTGACCCTTTCCAGACTGTCAGTGACTTTGTTTCACACTTTTTGGCTTTTTTAGACTGGATCATAATGTCTTGCTTTTGAGATCTTTTGTCCTACTTCATGTTTAGAAAGGTTCTATTAAGGGAGTTCATTGATGTACAACTCAAAGAGATATTGAGCCTGCATGTGGGATGCAAGATTGACCCAACAAAATGAAATGTGGTTAATCACAGTTCAGTCACTATTAAACAAGAATGGCGAATATATTTACCAATAAAATGATCTTAAAACTGCTATTTACCAAGCTGTGACAAAAAAATGCTACAAACTGCCGAAATTTCTGTGGGGAGCAAATACTTTTTACAGTACTGTATGCTGATTGGAGGGTGACATAAGAAGAGAGAGACTTTCCCTGTTCATCCTACCCAGGGTTCACAGGAAGGTAGTGGTGTCAACAGCTTTCTAGTACTCATCAGCCTCCTACATAGAGCCAACTGTTTGCTCCTCTTCGCTCCACTGTAGTGTAGCCTTTGGTTATTTTTCTTCTTCTTTTTTTTTTTTCTTCCTTTTTCATGATGTCTCCCTCTTTCACACTAATGTAGAACAGCTGAAGTGGCCTGGAGGGGAAAGAGATATAATGGACAAAGTACTACAGTTTGGATAAAATCTGACGTCTGGTTGGTTTTGCTGGAATGCCAAGCGCTCCAGATGTACATGACATCTACACTAGGCTTTTGGAAATGGACACAAGATAGTTTAGAACATATGTGACCAATGCACCATCAGCAAGATTTGGGGTGAAGTAGCTAATACATGGGTTACTATTAACCCTAGAACATGGACTAATGTGTTTGGGCTTAAGTGGCGGCTTGGATTGATGATGCTACCGTTATCAATCTAAATTATGCATCACCATGAATTTATGTGTGCATAAGACTCCATCAAGAAGAGAGGACCATTAATACCAATGTTATGGAGAGACCTACCTCTCTGTGTAGGCTCTTAGTGTGACTTCAGATCACCTTTGGTTCCCTCACTCTCCAGAATACTTCAGTGACATTCTTTGTCCAAAGGTCTTGCCCGTTCTAAGCATCTGGTCCCAGTTTTTCTACAGCTAAGCACACAATCAGATAAAGCACAAGTCTGTTAGTGATCGGTTTCACCAGCTGACCTGGGTCAGATGAACTTACAAAATCCAACTTACTGCTGATTCGACTGACCCTCGAGGGTCAATTGCAACAGCAGAGGGCAAACATGGAGAAGCTCTTTTCACAAAACACTTCAAGCCTGGAATTGGTTGGCTTCTGGTTGAGGTCAATCCACTGCTGCTACAACCCTGACTCACCAAATGAGATGGTCAAGGAGTCGCATTCACATTCCCATGTCGGCTGATGGCAGATGGATAAGGCTAATGAGACGCCCAATGGTTTTAAGGCAAAGACAGACTGCCTAGTGGGTACCAGTTATCCACTTCACTGTTGAAGTACAAAGGCTGAACAGATCAAAGGACGTTAGCTAAGAATATTGTTTTTCATAGTCGTAGTGATGATGAAAATAAAACAAAAAAAAAAGGATACACATTAAAGTGAAATGCTCTATCCACCAGGCTCATTTTCCACTCCTTACCTCCTTTTATTGCCGATGACGGCTTGATTTTTGAAAGTTCATGTGTGACGGGACATCACCAGCTTGATCTGTGATTTGTAAACGGCCAGAAAAAGCTCAGAAGATGCTCTGGCTTTGGGTCTTCTGACGGAACTAGTTTGTGAAAGAGGTTCAGAGACTTTTTCTCAACTCGAGGTTATGCTTCAAGCTTCTGATATGGGATCATCAATGTAACGGTCGTCATATAGTTTAATTTCATTTTGACCACTCCGTTGGGATGCTAAACTTTAGTTGTTTCTGAGAATAGTTTGGAAATGTCTTTGGTCAGACAAAGTTACATTAGAAGTTGGAAAAAAACTGCTGTCTATTAAACATGAATCCTTAGCTAATATCTGGCTACCTTTAATTCACGTAAGATGGAGAAAAGATTTAACTGACCTTATGTTGAGCTGGGTTTGAGGTCACCCCAACATAACAACGTTCCAGTTAACATTGTAGGAGAACAATGTTTGTTGAGTTTAAACATGGCGATGGCAGTAGAATTGTTCGCAGTACCTCTTGTGGACATAATTTTAAGCTTTACCTTCCATAGGCAAACAACACTTTGTTTGTTCAATTTAGAACAAGCGCTACACGTAAAATTGATTTTAGACGCTCTCTTACAAGTCTGTCGTGTAAAATAAACATATTGATGTGAGGAGCGGCCATATTAAAATGTGAAATCATCCTTACGAGTTGTAACGGGGGCTCGTCCGGAGTTTATCCCACTTTCCGAGTAGAAGGTCCATCTTTGGAGTTTGTTCCAGTTGATTCTTTTCTTTTTTCCTGGGACGTTAGAATTACTGAGTTCCCACTACAAATGTAATGCAACATTAGTTTAAACTATCTAGCTTTACCATTTTCAAATAGCTACATTATTTTATCAGCCGTCTGCAACTTCGTGAAGGTTTTCACCTTTGAGATCAACCCACTGCTGCTACAACCCAAAATGTCTTTTAGATTCATCTTTTAGATCATCAATACATTTTCTAAAATATTTTTTTGATTTCTACATGTTCCAACAGAGGCACCAATTAGCTAACTGGAGACCAGTGAAATAAAAATATGAATCAGCTGTTACCAACTTCTCTGGGAGTTGTTTTTATCCCCTAGGAGTTTTTTTATTTTACTTTTTATTTTTTAAATATATGCACGGCATGGTTACGAAATAATTTTTGCCCCCAAAACTTGCACGCACGCACGCACACACACACACACACACACTAACTCCTACATATGCATCCACTATATATATTCATGCAGATATCTCCCATTTGTAAGTTCCACTGGAGCATCTCTAAATGATTTCTGACAAATCTACCCCCAGTGGTACCGAGGCATCTTAAAATAAACTGCCCTTTTTCCCTCCGTCTCCTCCTGGCTGCTGCTGGATTTGACTCGCATCTCCCTCCGCGTTCCTCCCCAGTGCCGTCGCCTAGGGTTGGGCCTGTGACTCATCAGAAAAGAAGAAGAGAGTTAGATAACGCTGTGGGGTGCTGAGCACAATGCGCTCAGCATTACTTATATAAAAATGCTATATTGTCGTAAAGGAGGCAAGGTCGGGTTCAATAACCAAAGGAACTCTGGGGGGAATTCACAGGAGTCGAGCCATTTGGTTCAGGAGCGCTGAGAGATTGGGAGGATAATCCATTAGGAGCTAAATAAAAACTGAATACTTGGTACAAAAAAAAATAATGCATACATATTTATTGCAGGAAAGCAAATTATGTCCTGTTCACATAGTTTAAAGGTTAACAATCAAAGAGTCTCTCATAAATAAATTACAACTGTCAATTATTAATGTTGTTCTAAATAATGGATGCATCCGGTCTTCAGCTAAATAAATTATCTGACAGAAATGGATATCAGAAATCAGAAAAGCAATAGTAAATTGACTTACTTAATTATTCAACTTACTGTGTTTATATTGTGCTCATTTTGATTTGTTATAGTTTCCATCTGACTGGTAAAAACATCTTCAAATAAGCAAGATACTTTGTTGTTGAATGGAAGCTTTTTCACCTTCAAACCAAGAGCTGGAGTTTGTAATTAATTCTCAGCGTTTTTGTAACTCCATCTTATGAATTATACAAATCGGTCTCCTGTGTGTGTGTTTTTTTTTTTTTCATTATTATTTTTTTATTCAAATCCATGAAAAATAAATCTTTCATAGTGAGACTCTTGTTGTACGAACCTCAGCCGTGACCTTACACTGCGTCTGGCGAATGCTAGCTGTGTTTATCGTGTTGCGGCATGCAGAACACATCCACCTCCCAGAGACTGGGAGCCGTTTGATGTCTTCATCCGATCAAATGTAAATCACACTTGTGACCCGCTAGCTGTGAGCCGTCTGCAGACTGATTGCAGCCGGTGATGTGTTTACAGTCCGAGGGCCCCTGATTAACTGCCAGGAAAGTTGTTCTTCATCTGCTTGCAGGTAAATTAAAGCGGGGAGACGAGAGAGGCCCCTGTCGGGAGCAGCTTTAGCACATCACGCTAGAGTACACCGGATGCAAAGTCAGCGAAAACCACTCTTTTTTTTTTCTCTTTTTTTTCTTATTTGTTTTTATTTTTCACCTGCTATAGTGCATCATTTAAAAAGAAACGATGCAGTGGGAAATTCAGGGTCTTTTCCCACTTATAGAATTTCCCACTTTTAGAAACTGTAACAGCAACAGCTGAAATCTGAGATTTACTAGGTTACATATGCTAACATGTCATTAGCATTTAAGATGGATCAGGTTCAAGATGTGGCATTAAACTCCACCAATGCAATGCAAGCAGTTCTAACCATTTAAAGTGTTTGACCTTGAAGGCACACTTGCTTTTCATTATGATTCGTGTGCATCGTAATTGTTGTCACAGGGAAGGACCTCTGAAATGACCTGATTTTGTCTGTGCAGATGTTTATTAAACTGAAGTATTGTTCCCTCTTGTTCTTTTCCCCTGCTTTGTTACATCACAACCAAAACCTTCCATGTGTTTATTGTGATTTTAGGTGGTGGATCAACACAAAGTAGTACATCAATAATGTGGAAGGATACATGGCTTTACAATTTACATCCTGATGGCCAGTGAACCAAATTTTTAGGGCAGCAGATTTCTCCTTTCCTTTGTGAGATGGGAATAGTTGAAAGCAATATGTGCCAATATGGTGGACCTGGCTCAATAAAGATGAGCAGCATCTCAAATTAGCTGTAGTTTATAGTTTATGTTAAAAAATGACAATGCGCAGAAAGCATCAATATAAGATGCTTTGCACCAGATATAGTCTAAGTTAGTTTCCATCTCTTGTCCTGAGCAGGTGAGTTAATAAAACAGTCTAATATCATAAATTGCACATTGAAAGTCTACATATACCCTATAAACAATCACTGTCATAAAATTACAACCATAAACAGTACTAAATGCCAAACTTCTGCTCTGTAATCACTAATGGCAAGATTACAGTTTTTATTTTTCAACGATTTTAGTCTTTTTTATTATTATTATTATTTGGTCTTTAATCAGATCTGGGTCTTTGCTGATTGTTTGCTTACATTATTGCATAATTTTTTTTTTTTACAATTTTTGGTGTGAATCATGTGAGACCCATCTAAAGACCTAAAGCTTAAGTTGCTTCTGCTTAAAATGGGACTATGCAATTTCCAGGCACATAGTTGTATTTTATATCACAATGAAGCTAGTATGTCAGCTTTAGTTGTTATGAAAACAAAAGCATTGCAAATTTGACTCCACATCATAGCTGTATCTGACGCCGCAAAATTGGCCTCTGTCTAAGAAGCTTCATCCTTTCCGACACTCCCCCTTCAGCACGTTGTCACGACAGTGCTCCTCCATGATGCCATTTACAACTGTGCTGAGAAGTAGTTTGTATGATTAAGCTCAATTAGCCAGGTGATAGCTAATTGCTGCTGCTGCTAGTCTGAAGGAGTTGCAACACCTTTATTTAAGAGTAGAATTACTTTAAATCAGTCAGTGAGTACAGCACATTCAGATTCAAGGTTTCTTTCAGTGCATTTTAAGCCTGGCGGGTCACCAGACTTTACTTGCCCTCCCAGGCTAAGTGTTTATTTCAAATAAGTTTTTTTTTTTTTTAATACACCAGTAGCAGTGACAATAAAGACATATTAAGCTAGGTTTTTAGTTGACGTGTTCAGGCTGTGCGCACCAGCCCTTTGGCCTCATATGCCATCATTTCCATATTAAGTTTGAACATTTTTTAATACAAAAAACCCAATAAACCCGTTCCTACCAATGGACTTATTGGGTTTTCTGGGGGAAACACTGAGATTGTAATCTAGTCTGTAAAAGATTACAGCCAAAAAGGCCACACTGTATTAATTTGTCAGGTTTCTTTCCACTGGAGTCAACCTTATTTACTAGGAGGACTTAAGTTTCTCCTGATGGATAAGGTCATTATGAGTGAAACCTGAGCATTTCGGCATCATTGGTTTGTGAAATTACAACATCCATATTTGATGATCCCTGTTGCTTGTTTTTTTCTGGAAGCCATTTCGCTCCTAATACCTTCTGACCCGCCATGCAGATCGCTTATTCCCGATCCGTCGGTAGATCCTACGCCGTGTGAAAATCAGAAACATATGATTTCAAATTTTTAGGACAAGCATCGGTCTTCGGTTGGAACTCAAAACAGTCCCTGTCATTTGTCTCTGAACAAAAAGACAGGGTCTGATTGGTCTCAAGGGCACAAACACAGCGCGGCTGCTGATGTTAACATTTGTCAGCGTGGCAACCAGTGAGACAGAGTGCTGCGTGGACATGAATGTTTAATTACATGCACCCTGACACTGCTGCTTTTGCTTTGAATACTCACATACAGCCATCTCTAATGAGCTTTGTTTGTTCAGTTTGGGAGGGGGGGATAAAGGAGAGGTTGAGTTGATATGCTGTTGCAGATGCTATCCATCCAGACAAAGGCTGCCCTAAATGTTAATGATGCCTGAAAAA
The DNA here is from genome assembly GCA_903067065.1 of Brachyrhaphis terrabensis. Lineage (NCBI taxonomy): Eukaryota > Metazoa > Chordata > Actinopteri > Cyprinodontiformes > Poeciliidae > Brachyrhaphis > Brachyrhaphis terrabensis. Next base: position 6,808 of record CAEGAG010192919.1, read on the forward strand.
TGAGTGGACAGAGCAGACCGTCTGCACATTTTCACCAAAAGCCAGGTCTCAAGGTACGGAAAGTGACTCATCAAAACAACACCTGTTTTATTGTTTTGTTTTTTTCTTACTAAATGCGTCTCTCAGGATAAAAGGGCAACTTCAAGGTTTTATAATTTAGGTGCTTTTTTCCCCATCCTTCAGAAGAATTTTTCCCCAATGTGATGAAGTGAGATGACAAAAAAAAAAACGACACAACCTTGAGAGAGGTTTTATTTTTTTATGGCCTAATTATTTGAAGCACTTTGTTTTTTAGTCATAATAAGACAAACTGATGAAGGTCGTACATGATGCATGACTGAGAATAAGCTTTCATTAATTCATTTCTCAGTTTGTTTCCAAACTATCCCCTCCTTCAAATGACCTGCAAGGCATTTTGTTTAATGTTTACTTCCCACAGTCTGGGTCATTGTAAATCTCTTATTGAAACCTTATTTTTATTCATTGGCATTTAATTGAGGCCTGATACTGTAAACTTTCTGTTGTGATGTTTTATTTTATTTACTTATTAATATTACTCTTATTACTTTTTGTATTATTATAATTTTTCTTTCTCTTTTCATACCATTTTCAAAAAATATATTCAATTATTGTTGAACAACCAACTCACGTTTGTAAGCAGTTCCAGGAGGAGAATGGAGTGTTGTAATTTGCCGAACGTTTACGTAATTGCTTGTTTGTGGCAAAAAAAATCTGCTTCACATCAGTTCGAAAGACTAATAAATAGATTCATAAACGCAAAAACAGAGGACATTTTTATAAATTTAGTATGTTTTTGTCAGTTTCATAATTAATTACTGTTTTAACAAAAAGGTTTTCTCAACATCAGTGTTTGGTATTTCATTAGTTTTAGTTAACAAATTTACTCAAACATAGCTTTAGATCTATGTACGTGGAGCCACCAAGCACAACTCCTAAATGTAACATTTGCACAGCTGAAAAAGTGACTCCATACACTTCACAGCCTCCTGACCCAGCCACGCGTTCAGACGCGTTCTTGACCGTGCGGAGCCCAGCGTAGGAAGCAGACACTAAAAGCAGCGCGCTGAAAACCAACAAGGCTGTTATGACTGCTGCCATTAAAGCAGCATTTTACCTCCCTGTTATGTCGATACGTAATGCAATCGAACTGCCATGGCTGCTGTCCTCAGAGTGCTACCATACTGATGAATCTTAATATAGGGTGTAATTCAGGAGCTTAGTGGCTAATAAACTTGTGCCAAGCTATAGAACAAGAATACAAATGGTTTGGGGTGACTTGAGAAAACAAAATATGTCAAATTGCTCAGGTTTCAGAGAATGATAGAAAGAAAAAGGGCGATGTACTCAGAAAGCAGTAAATATTTTTCAGCTGCCTGTAACTACCGCCCATCAAGCGGTTGTCTTTTGTTGCCCCCATATTAGTGCAGAAGGTGACATGTGACAACTCCTGGCACAGCTGGACCTGCCTGGTGTGTCAAGAAGAAATAATTTGCCATGGAGAGTCTACCTGTGAGCTGCAGTGCTTATTTTTAGCCAATTAGGCCTCTGCACTTCCATGGTCTTGTTATACCAGGACATGTCCTGGAGGTTGATCGCATGCAAGCAGATTTGAGACTGAACCTAAGACATTTTAGAGAATTTTTTCTTCACCTTTTATTAATAAGTTCAATTAATTAACACAAATGTGATTTGGAATGTGATTTCCACCAAAGACTGTGATGGTAGGCTTTCCATTTGCTTCACGACTCCCTAAAACGTTATTTTTTGGGGGAAATACACTTGAATTAAGATTATATGTTAGTACACTTGAAATAAGACAAATCTAACTGAGTAACTTTTCAGTACATTATAAGCTTTTGTATTAAGTAAATAATTTCTTACCATTGATTTTAAGAAAACATTCTCGTTCCACTTGCAGATTGTTTCACTTATTATATGGGAAAAATATCTTGTATGTGAACTAATCTACCAGTGAAAGTAGAACTTTTTTTAATTACTATTAATCAAACCCATCATTTAGAAAGTTTACATAATAATGCAGTGTTGAGTCTAGATATTTAAAATGGAATGTTTTTCTCTTTTCTTGCCATATAATGTAACATAAAGGTTCTGAAGGACTCAGAAGGATCAGATAAGTTCAACTAATATGATTTGTAGTTGGAGAAAGAAATGATCAGAAGTTCTTGAATTTCTTGGGTGATTTCTCTTTTACATATTTCTCACTTTGGCCATAAGGATCTAATCATTTTACCAGAGAGAAATTAGCTTTCAGTTCATGTTGCCTAGGTTATCACAGGCTCTTTGCCAAGTTCCTGCCCCTGTTTTACCATAAAACAAGTTTTATTCCAAGTCCAATTTCCTCGCCATCCGTCTTGGGTTCGCCCTGAGTAAAGTGTCATGCAAAACTAATGTTTATTACCCAAACCTGTCAGGCTTCCTGGGATGAGGCTTTATGATGACGGATCAGCTATTCTTCAAACTTCAAACGTACCAGCAGGAGTTTGGTGAGTGAGAAACGGAGGCATGTTCATTCAGGAAAAGTGTGTTATCATTCGCACACTAGTCTCATGGAAAAAAAAAGAAAGATGAACAGACTGCAAAATTTGTCATAATTATAGTCATGTTCACAATTTGACCATCTCAGGAGACAGGTGGGGCCGGCGTTCTTCTGTCATGAGTGTGACAACTAAGAGACTAAACTGCACTGTAAAAACAGATGTCTGGCTTTTTGTTACTAACTACTTGTTATATGGAAATGAATGTGGTGCAGCCAGCAAAGTGAGAGTACCAGGGATACGATGTGCTTGGAAATTGAAGAAACGATTAGAGCTGATTTACAAGAAAGGAATACAATACGATTGAAGTTTTGTGGCCGATCATCTGTCCCTAAAAAGACTGACCTGCTGTTTCCGATTTTGGCCAGTGACGATTTTTGGCTAAATTTTAGTGGCAAAGTTGCTAAGTTGGCAACAGTGGGGTGATTATTGTTAAGTCTCTCAGGGAACAACAAAAAGAGACAAGTAAGACAGGACAGAAATTACTGATGATCAAGAAGTCACAATGATTTCTCAAGCAACTCGTTCCACTGCCTGGGCATAAGGAGACATGACAGATGCTGCTGTTTCCATAAAGGTATCACATTTTCCACATCAATAGGAAGACCGCATTGATTTCTCCTTGGAAACAGAAACACTATTTTATACCTAAAATAGCTTTTAAGAAGACTTTGGACAACTCTGGCATGAAGTGTTTCTAAACCAGAAGGTAAATAAAATGAAGATTATATATATAAAGATTCAGGGATTTGTATGTGAAGAACATTTCAGTTTTTTCTGGTTGCAGTAAAAATTCCCATCCATTTAAAAATCCTAGAGTTTGTTCAAACCTGAGGTGAACCAGCCTCATATAGCCGCCTCCATGAAGATGCAACTAAAGCCACACTCCGGACCCTCGTCCCTCGTCACGCTTGACATGGCAGCTGAAACCAACATATACTCCAGTGCCGTCATCCATACAGTTGCGTAATGCCCCCCTCCATCCCCTCTCAGTCTGAAAGCCCAAGGACGCTGGGCCACAATTATTGTGAAAGGTCATTTAGTGTAGCAGAATACGGCGCATCCACTTGGCTGCATGCATAATTCAGGACGACGAGCTCAGGGGTTGAATGTAATGTGTTCGCCGGCCAGTCGTTGCACTGCCCAGTCGAGTGTGTGTTTGTTTTGGAGTTGGAATAAAATGCGTTGGAATAAATGAAATCCGTCCCTGTTTTTGTTGTGGAGAAGAAGTAATGTAAAAAGTCATGTCGGTGAAGGATGAGGCTGGAGCCTCTTTGTCTGTATTTCTTTTGTAACACCAGTGAACTCTACCTCTGTTTGATGAGTCAGGCGTTAGGGGAGGAGAATACATCTGGTATCAAAAAGTCACTCGACTTGAAGTGAAGCACAATCACGGCCAAACGACACAAATGTCTTTGCAAACTTCGGTTTTTATGTTGACAGTTCTACTACCAACACAAATTATTGTAAATGGTAGGAAAGACTTCAATATAAAGTGCACCAATTGCAGATTTCTGGCTGATTGCAGATTGCCGATCTACTAAAAGCCTGACCAACCAAATCTGATTTTTTATTTTATTTTTTTCTTGAAAGTCACTAAATATATCGACAAACTCTTTAAGTTGGCAACAGTTGGGTGAATGTTGTTAACCACACACGTGACAAGATGTGACCTGTCAGTCAGTCAGTCCTCTCTCATGATGAAGCAAAAGGGACAGTGGCTGATTTCAGACCTTTGCAGAGGTAGATAAGATCAGTTTCACATGTATTGACCAATTTTCAAACAATCAAATCAGTGGAGCCCCACCTCAAATAAAAAATGTGCAGCTATCAACATTTGCATTGAAATGGTTTCTGGTTACTTTAATAACCCCTAAAAATTACTCCTGGAATATTCTTTTTTCTTCTTTTGGTTAATCAAGCTACGTAAACTGAGGTAGGAAAGTCTTTGGGCTTAATGGGAAATGCTTAGAAAGCACCAGGAGTGTGTTCTCATGACGGTTTGTCGCCGGTGCAGAACTTGCTCAACATTTGCAGAAAACTGGCTTTTTAATTATTGTCATGTGACACTTCTTTTCCAAGAAAAACATCCAGAACCAATTGAAGATCTGTAGAAAATTAGATGATGACTGCAGTTTTTCATAAATCCTTGTTCTACCCGCACTTCTCTCCCATTCAGTTCTGAAGACAAACACCAACCTTCATATAAGCCGGGACATCTTGGATATCATTTGACTTAGGAATAAAATAAAGTTGACTTCTGTGGTGTGTCATGACTCATTAATAGTGAATAATCTTCATACACAATCCATGTGTTTGGTTGCTTCTCATCCATCAGATAATCTGTTCCAAGAACCCTGCCTTAACCAAAGATTTGGTTCAAAATGTCTTCCAAAAGCTTATTTCAGTAGGAAATAAATGGTGATGGGACTTTTGAAATGTAAATTTTTTGAGGCCACCCTAGCCTCAAAAACACGAAACACGTAGAAAAGGCTAAACCTGTAATACATACTTACTGCTTGTATAACTACATTGGCTCTTGTAAAAGAGTCAAGACCTTGCAAATCGTCTTTCTTTGTACTTCCTCTAAGGAGTGAAGAAATTGGATTATTCCTAACATTCGACTCTTTAGTTCTTAGAATTAGTTCTATGGGGAAAAAAATCATGGCTCAGAAGTTCATGAAAACAAACCCTGGTTTGTGATCGTTCAGTGAGTTCTTCTGCCAATGTCTGTTTTTCTCTGTTCCTCTGTACCTGTTAGTAGTTCCCTGCAACAAATGTGTGAACATGAGAAAATCACACCAAGAGTTCCTCTCGGCTCTGCATGAAGGTGTGAGTGGAAGGGAATATTCTCTGAGAGGGGAGTTCTGTTGAAGCATAGTTTCCATTTTTCTGCCTGTACTGCTTTGATCAACGTCAGCAGAACAACAGCAGCTCAGGAGCAAGACCTGCGCAGGTCTTGCTCCTGGTGAAGGGCCTCCACTGGCCCCTTCACCATTTGCTGTTGGATTGGGGCAAAGACGTTAGTATCAGATTATTTAAATTCTCCAAATTAAGGATGTGGGTTCACCATGAATCAGACTTGTTTGTCTTTGCATCCCCCAGATACTTTCATGGCTGGAAGTCTGGGGAATTGGAGTCAAAGCAAACACCTCAGACCATTCTTGAACCATATTTGCTTTGAGACAGGATGCATTATCCTGCACTCATCAGGGAATACTGTTTCACTGAAAGGATTGCCTAAATGGTCTGAACTCGTTTAGAAACTTTCCAGTCATGCCTATCTGTGGTTTTACATTTTAAGAGATGTTTCATTCACTCTGCCACACATATGCCATTGCTTAGGTAGGTGGTATATGGCAAAGTAAGGTCCAAATGGATGGCAGGACCCAGTGATTCTCAGCACATTGCCTAAAGCACCACATTTCTACTGATGGTTTGTCTTCCAATAGTGGTTCGGATTCTGATGTCATGTGTTCCCCAGGTAACAGATGTACATGTACCCTGCCATCAGACCAGCTCAGTTTCTTCCAATCCTCTGTGGAATCCTTTCTGTGGAAACACGAGATACTGGTTCAAAAATTGCAGAAATTGAGATTTAGTCAGATGTAAGTGGATAATGACCACAACCTAATACCATTCACTAAGCTTCATAATTCTTCTAATAATTGAATTGCCAAACACAACACTTGCATCATTTATGGAAGTTGATTTCCAAAGTCACTTCAGGTTATGTTTTGACAGATTTCGATGCGGGTGAAAAGAGTTCAGTTGACTCAGTTGAGCGTCTAGAAAAGGGGGGAAAAAATACACCCTGAAGATTTTTATGTCTTCACATTACTGGCTGTCTGATTTTAAATGTCAAATCAGTTTGTTTTATTTTTTGTTAAACCCAGTTGGCCCAGGGACACATTCCCTACTGTCCCCTATGTGTGCTGTATATGACAAAGAGAGCTGTGTTTTCACTGAACATCTTCATTTCAGGCTGCCAAGCAGCCGCAGGGCACACAACGCTTACCGTGTGTGTGTTTGTGTATCTCGCGCTTTTATGGCTCTTGGTCCAAAGGTGCCATATTTCATAGTAAGTGTGTTTGCACGACTGTGTTTGCTGACACTCTGTTCACACTTAGGAAGTAGTGGAGGATGCATCGGGGTTTTCGAACATCACGAGTAGACTGTTTCAACCCAGTCATGGTTTGAGGTCTACGCTTATTTTAGGACTTTGATCTTTTAGTCGCCTCCCAGATGAAGAAGTATTTAGGTTTTCCTGATTTGGTAAAGACCAGATGTGCTCCGTAATAAGAGGCTGTGTGTTTAAAATGTGGAGATTTGTCCGGCTTCTGTATGTTTCTGTACTTGTACATCAACACTGTGATGTACACCATGATGTAAGCTGTTTCTAAAAATAAATCTGAGAGGATTGTCTGGCCTGATGATGAGTTTTGATACAGGATAAAAGTATTTATGTAATGCTGCTCATGCCCTGCAGCCTCCTGTGCTTCAGACTTTGGTCTCTTGTTTTTTTTTTGTTTTTTTTTAATAAATATATATATGTATGTATGTGTGTGTATATATATATATATATATATATATTTTTTTTTTTTTTATTAAATGCCCAATCAGTGCCAGTCCCCTGCTAAAGGATTTATTTGATGCATCACAAAGACAAACGTAGTGAGACAAGAACACATTTCTCATTTTGCTGATTGCCTGGGTTCTGACAGTCTGGGAAAGTATAGAATTTTGTTTGAGCAGACCTTTCTTTTTCTCTTGGCTTCTGTCTTTCTTTCTTTTATTCTTTCTATCTTTTTCTTTGTTTTTTTATGGTTTTCTTTTTTCTTTGCTTCTGTCTTTTTCTCTTCCTTTTCTTTCTTCTTTCCTACATTCATTCTTTGTCATTTTTCTTCGCTTCTTTTGGTCTTTACCTTTCAACAGTGGTTGGAAGCACTGCCGTTAATCTAAGGTACATCACTCTGACCGACCACATTTAATTTAATAAAGGTTATCGTCTGGACACCAAATTTGTCCTTAGGAACTTTTTTTTTCCTGATTTGGTAAATCCCCTGGCAGAGTGTTATTTTTTTTGTTTGTTTTCTGATATTTCACTTTTTCATCGATGTTCTGGTCGGTTTCCTCACTTTCCAGCTGGCGTTACCTATGTATTCTAATGCAGTCGGACAGATTCAGGATAGTGCAGTGCTTCTTTGCGAGGACAGGCATTACAAAGCACAGCCATTTTTCACCCTCTGCTCTGAAGCGTAATCATGCCCTGCCCAAGTCGAAGCAGGCCAGGAAACAGATGGGCTANTACCCAAAATATTTTACGAGGAGAGCAGAATTTCTCATTTCTCAGTGAGATGGAACCTAGATGCTCATCCTTGCTATGTTTTGAGTTTTACAGTCTCAGAATAGTAGAAAGGCTGTAAACCTCTGAGAGACTATCCTGAGTATCATGACTGTCTCCCTGCTTTAACTCAAACACACATTCATTCCCTAATAATGGACTGAATCTATTTACCTAAAACTACCTTTCTTGTTTTATTTTTAGAATGATTATTATTTGGTAAAAATAAAATGTTCAACTAAGAATGACTTATAATCAGATTTGATAAAACATGTGCACACAATTTTCTGATTGACATCTTAACAACTGAAATTTATTAGCTGAAAGTTGGGCTGTGACAATTCTTTGAATGTTTCAAGTAGCTCAATTACTAAAATTAATTAGCTAAATGATGTTTATTAGCGCACCGTGTTCTGGCCAGGTGATTATTTGTGTTGTGTAACAGTCTCACTTCCCTGTTCAGTATGGGAAGGGGGACAGGGTGTGAGCAGCATATACACTGGAAAGTTTGACGCCACTGAGACCCTCCTCCTGGATCTGATTGGTTACTTCTGACTGAGCAGGCCACTAGGAGGAGCCAGAGGAGCTTGAATTTTTTTAATTTTTTTTTATTCTTTTAATTTTTTTCCCACGCTGATCATCTATTTCATTACAATTTAATATTAAGGATGTACGAAGAAAAAATAAAATGAGAATAGAGTCATAAAAATATGAGAATAAACTTGAACCAGAAAAAAGTCATAATGAAGAATGAAGTCATATGTGAATGAAGTACAAAAAATACAAGCATAAAGTTGTAATATTACAAGATTAAAGTAATGTTACAACCTTTTTCTTGTTTGACTTTATCATCATAATTTTATAAAAAAAAATTCTTAGTGTCCTTAATGTTCTTTCATCCTGTCATATTGCACAGACATAGTCACTGTTTTAATAAATGTATATGTAAAAAAAATATATACATTTTTATAAGAGTTGCCTTCTCCAGCTTTAACAATGTTGCCACACATTTTACTTTGACCTTAGGATGATGAAACTAAATAAGTGTTGCTTTTATGTTGTTGTTTGTCAATTGTTTTAATCAAGCTTAAATGAATTACCTCAATCTGAATTTTTTTGTGTCTGAATTTGAAACCTCCCCAAAAAAACAGAAAAAACACCTTGAGTATAAAACATAAATTTTTAAATATTTAATGTACAATAATATGCTAAGAAGACTGACCTTGTATTTTGTAACATCATGAGAATCTACCAACACAGACTAAATGTTTGTAAAATGATCTGAACCATGTAAATTCTGGAATAAATATAAAACAGATTTCTGCAGCTCTAGTTTCTGTCCATACCTACTTTTATTACTGTAGATACATTTCTGGAAATGTTGTGAAAGACGTGAAACTCAGAGGGAAGTTGTTACAACTGTAAGGAGCTTAAGGATTTAATGGTAGGTCAATTATCTGGGTCTCAATTCAGAATTATGCAGCGATTAGCTTTTAGAACAAAGAGTCCTCTGCAGAGACGAGAGCTGCCGTGTCATTTCTCTGTACAGTTAAGTAAAGCCGTTTGTTGGCAGATAGGGGGCAGCAGAGATGTACTTGTACAAACCAGCATCCCCAGCATTCCTCTGTGGAAAGATACATTGGATTTGGGGAAGAGGGTGAAGAACTGGAAGTGTCAGTGGTTTAAAAAAAAAAAAAAACGAAAAAAGGATTTGGGTCAGATGTGGCCTGGAGTTAAGGAGCTGTCACACTGGAACTGAGCTCTACGATTGTCGCATTTATCTAGGAGGAAGCATGCATGCTGCCATCAGTATGAGGTGGATCACTCTGCATCGCCAGCAGCACATCTATGTTCTGTTTTGAGTTCCTTTTGCGGCACAGGGATGCATTTCTAAGGCCTTCCGCTAAGTGGGAAGTTGCCATCTTTTGCATTTGTCTCCTTTGTCAATTCAGATTTTTTTGTCCACCCTGTTTTTGGTTCCCACATGCCTCCTGCTCCCAGTCAGCAGGGGAGGATTTGGGTGAGTGAGAACGGGGTTAAATTAAATGAGTTGTAGAGGCTTTTCTCATTGCTTTATCACTAATGGAATCCAGATAGTGTCAGCTCATTATTGATCTTTTTTTTTCCCCTCCACTGAGTCGCAATCACATAAAATGCGGACCCTAATGCTTGGGAAAAAGACACAAATGCGCAAGCCTGACGGCCTGCAATCTCATGCCTAGTCAGAGCAAACAGGAACAGAGACGGCGTGACTCATCACCAGATGGCCGAACTGGAGCGTGGAACATCTCCGCCGCCACCAGGAACCCTTATGCTTTTACCACCTGGAAAAGATCCAGATGACACGCTGCTGGAGCCCGGCCACCTGGGAGGCTGCGCAGAGCCAGAACCAGGGCCAACGGGCACCGCTTCGCAAAAGTATTCACACTCTACTGAACTTTTTGTCATATTTCAGACAAATGAATGTATTTTAGTTTCATTTTTTGGTTTTGGCTTCAGGTCTAAAGTACTACTGATGCATTCCAACACAGGAGTTTGTTAGAATCTGACCTTTCTTGTTTAGTCCACAGTTTTCACTCCACAACGTTGTTTTCAATTTTTGAGCAGTTATGAGGCAAACCTGAAACTGCTGCTGTGCAAGTTACTCAACAAGTTGTTGCTAGGTAACCAAAGAGTGAGTGAGTTATTTGATGCCACCAGCCTAGCTTAGTTTGTTATGAAAAGTTGAGCAGCTAAAGTCTTTCCTCTGTCTACATCTCCCAGAAATGCTGTTCGGTTCGGAATTGGACTTCAGTGAATATATTGGATATTCTATCAGATGTATTATCAATTGATATTGATTATGTGTCTATCTCAATTGATATTATTGCTTTATTATCCTAAATCTCCACATTTTGAGCCAATATCCTCCACATCCTGCTGCATGCGCCGTGTATTCAGGGTTACTTGTGTAATGGCAATGAAATAAATGACCAAGTGTCCTACTCTGCTAATGAGGACAAGATCATGTGACAGAGCCATGCTTTAGCAAAGCAGTTTGAGGCATTGATGCTGTTATCTCCTCTGCACCAGAGTCAATGGAACCTCCCAGGTACGTAGCAGCACCTTTTACTGCCGCTTGCTCCAGAATTTGCTCCCCTCTGTAATGGGATGTGAAACCAGCTGATTGTAAGCAGTTTGTTTTGTAGAAGGGGTGTACTGGGGGTGTTGTGGGGGGCGAGAGTAATTGTGCATTTTGCTTTTCAAATGTAGACTTCTGGTGAGCAGACATGGTGGGGAAGGCTTTCTGTGGCATTTAAATGATCTATCAAGGAAATCAAAGGAGCCTTTTTTTGTGGTTAGGGCTTATCCTAAAGCTTAGGCTTTTAAAGCTTTTACGGAAAATTCCTTTAGAGCTGCTTGCTTTTCTCTGGAATTGTTTGGTCTTTGGTTTACACTTAAACTCTTTTCTGATTCTGACTGGTTAGGAATAACTCCCAATCGATTTTGCTGAAGGTTGTGCAAAGCTGAGGAGGGGAAAAAAAGGTTTGTTTGTTCTGTAAACTCTTACCCAACAGTATTGACATTTTCTCCTTAGACAACAACATAAAGAGACTTGTTTTTATTTTATCTTTAAAGGAAATGATTAGTTTAAAAGCTCTCATCGACGGTACCAGTCATTTTTCGGCGGTAGCCATGGCACCAGCGCTGATTTTGGTCCAGACAGCGGAACCATCATTACGCCGCTTTGTGTCATATTGCACACTAGCTTGTCGCCGGCACGTCATCCGTTTCCCCGAATCTTTTCTCTCTGCCGTCGATCATAAAATCAGAGCTGTTTGGCTACACGGTCTGAAAGCGTCCGCAAGGCGCAATGATGGAGGAAAGGCATTTTTAAAAAAAGCCGCTTTGGCTTATTAATTAGGAAACAGATGAATGGTGTGAAATAATTATGGTTAATGGGAATGTTTTATTCAATTTGTTGCAATGTCCAGATTAACACTTTTACTGTAATCATGAAGGAGGAATCTAGGGTCATCATTCCTCTTTAGTTAAGTCTGTTAATGTGTCATTATAGTAGCCGCAGCTTTTTATTATATTAAAAAGTTACATTTTGTTATTGGAGACAAGTAAGATATAAAACTGTCTTAAGGTACAAGACCACAATTGCAGGTTATTGGTTAATTTTACAGTCTTTGTAATGGCATCAGTTTTGAAAAAGCACATTGAAATTTCTTCAGAAATACATAAAAGAAAGGCTAACGAACGACTGGCTGGAAAATCTAAACAGAACCAGTTCTTCTGGTGGATTCTGAGGTCAGCTGAAGTCTGTCGAGTGCTGTTGGTGTGGACATGTTGCTAACTTGCTTCCAGCAATCCTAGCATGCACAGATGGTGCAGCGTTTTGGCCGATTGTGGGGAAAATAAAGCCTAATGGTCCACACGAAATTGCAACAAATCAGCTTCACTGTGTGTGAGTCACAGGAACATGTTTCAGGTGATCTGGAAGAAAAGGGTGGGGCTGCATGTGAGAATTTACACTTTTAATTGAATTTAAATATAATCACTGCTATGGTTTTAAATTTTTTCACGTTTACATTCCATTTTAACTCCCCTGAATAACCCAATAACCCTTTCAGATCGTAGTTTTGCTTCAAGAAGTTGAAGACATGGATGGACGGAGTGAAGCTGATTCACCCTTTGTAGGCTACGCCTCATCGTGAAATGCTCCTAAAGCAATAACAACCAAGAAATGTACAGATTAGAGTAGTCAAATTAGAGTTGTCACGATACTAAGATTTCAAGCTCTGTAATTAAACCAAGAAGAATACTCGATGCCATTTTTGTTACCGATGTACAATTTTTTTGAAGGTTCCGAAGCCACTGATTGGCCACTGTTGCCTTGGTTTCTCCATTTAAAGTTGGAGTAACTCGCTGTTTGAAGTACTCTAGAGCCTTGACAAAGTTCACCCTCAGGGAAGCCAATGCTCAAGGTTTTTGATGACATTTCCATTCCTGAAGGCAGACCGGCCATTTCCCTTTGATCTCTATAAGCACCACCTTATAGGATCTGGGTCTTAATGTCTTCGAAGGGACCTTGTGCCCTAGTGGTGTGCTAAGTAGTTCTATATCTGCAGCGACACACAGGCGCAGGTTGACATGGGCTGGCAGAGCGAGCGAAAAGAGCACTTCAGGACATGTTTCTAATCTGCACTACTGTCCCTTTAATCGGGGGAGGAAGTGGATTTTGAGCCGAGGAGCAGGCAGAAATCCAGTGGCCCAGTTAGACTGACTGACTGAAAGGTCTGAGAGAATGAATGAGAGAGATCATTGCTGTGCTTATTTTGTTCCGTAGTTTATCAACTATGGAACATAGGAAGTGGAGCATGAAAATGTCCCGATTGGACAGTTGATGACAGGCTGGTTTGGTGTAGAGTTTGGGCCTGATGTTTGTCTCCTGTTAGAGGACAAACATATAAATTCACCTCATCCTTTTCAGTGGAAACAAGGCGTGTGAGAAGTCTTCCCAAGCATCCCCTCGCCTGAATGTGCCTCAACAATATTAATATCATGTGGTTTATGAACGACGTGACGTTTCAGTATCCTAAATACTCAGTGGTGCCTGGGATCACCTTAACAAACACGATAGATGATCTTTCAACATCGTGGTTTTACGTCCGTACAGCAGACCCACTTCACTCCAGTGGAATAACTGGACTGCACCATGTGTTTCTAATGGTTTGACTAGGACTTCATATGATCTCGTTTTTGGACATGCATGCATTTTTCTAAACTTTATTTATTTCAAAGTCACAAAACTAAAAAATGTGAAAACTTGAATGCTTAAAGCAACAGTATGCAATTTTTTTTAAAACTGTTTTTTATACATATTTGTTAAAACTGTCACCATGTCATGACAGTATAGTATGAGACAGATAATCTGAAAAAAACTTAGCTCTTTAGTCTCCCAATGCTCCCAGTGCTACCTGCAGAAATAAATAGCTCAGTCAGAAACAACCAATCAGAGCCAGGAGGGAAGGTCTTAGCGTTCTCAATCACCTTCATGTACACACTGCTCACATCCTCCCCCTTCCTCTCTTAAAATTAAAAGCTATTTTAAAAGTATTAAGCTGTGTGTCACAGCTATACATCTAGACATCTTGCCCACATTTCCAAATCCATTGTATTCCAAAACAGGCTTTGAAACCTCCAAAGTACAAAACAGAAACTTTTCTGTACTCCCTCCAGCCTTCCTGTTATTTGCGGAAAGACTTACTCTCTCTCGCTCTCTGACAGCTCAAATGGACCAACTATGGTTCGAGACATGTCAGAAATGTTCATTTTAAATTGAATTTTACATCTTTGTGAGTTTCCTGAAAATCATGGCTACTTTTGCAGGTTTTGTGAGTTAGTTGCATTCAAAAGTGTCACTTTCAGTTGACCTCTGTGATTCCTAGATTTTAGGGATAATATTCCGCAGGTATCCTGTATATTGTAAAAAATAAATTAAAATTGAGGGCTTTCTGGAGTTAAAATTGTGTTCTACCAGCACTTTGTTCTTATTGGTGTAAAACACTCTGAATATGTGATTACAGTGAGAAATGGACATTTAAGTTTAAGAGGCTCTGCTTGTTTTATTGACCAGAATATGAGCAGAAAACGGTGTATTATACAGGAAATGTAAATATTTTTCTGTAAATGCATCAGGACCAGGTCACATGTTGCCGTCTTACACTTGAATGTTTGTCAGTGCGTGTTTGCGACAGAGATACAGAGCGTCTCACACCTTTAAAGAAACAACAACAAAAAAACAGTGTGTGGCAGCTGCTTTGTTCTCTGTCGGTTGTGATTAACATTAAACCCAAGGGCAACAGCGTGCTGCGTGTGTGTGTGTTCGTCAGCCTCGCATGTGTCTGAAAACATTCCACTGTGACAAATATCCAGCTGCGAGGGTTATGTAAGCTGCAGAAATCAGAAATCCACTGTCCAGAGATTACGAGTTTGTTTGACTGTTAGCCTCCTGCTGGACATGTGTTGACCTGAACAGATATCACCAATAAAGTTATGTACTGGAGTCAAAAGATACTATATTTTCCTAATTAAAAAAAAACAAACAAACACTTTTTTATGCATGTTTCAATGGTATGCCGACAGACTGAAAGATGTTATGTCAAAGTTAAACTTATTTAAACAATACTTTAATAACAATTTTGACCAAAGTGCTTCACAAAGGGTACAAGTGACACATTGAAATCAATAAGAAGAAAAACTAGGATACAAACAGATGGAACTCAAACTGGACTCGAATTGAAGGCCAGTTTAAAGAAATTATTTTTGAGGAGAGATTTTAAAGACATTACAGACTCTGCAGCACTAAGATCAAGGGGCCTCCTGTTCCAGAGTCATGAGGCTGTAATGGCAAAAGCTCGATCTCCTCTGCGCTTTAATTTGGCCGTCAGCTGCACAAAGAGCATCTGGCTAGAAGATGTCAGTGCTCTTCTTGGACTGTAAAAGTTAAGGGGAACAGTTAAATTATTTAGTTTCCAAACCATTCAAAATTTTACAAGTAAAAGAATCTTAAAGTCAATGTGAAATTGAATAGGTGGCCAATGCAATAAATCATATGGTTATTCACATTCTTGTTAAATATACTAAACTTAGCAAAGTCAATATTTCTTCACAACTTCTGCGCTCTTCTCTGTAACACTGATTATTACTAAGTATGCACAGAGTCGCTTTGTTTATTTCCGATACAATACAGATATCTGAAGTTTAGTATCACAGGTACCAATCCGATACAGACAAACGGTGCTGAATAGACTCAAAACATTTATTTTTTGAAAAGCACAGACATGAACATACTGAATACAAATACCTGGTATAGATGGTTTTGTTTTGTTTTTTTGTTGTTGTTTTTTTCAGTTTTGGGGCCAGTTCAGATTTTAATATCGGATCGGTGCAACTCTAATTATTACTTTCTGGGCCCAAATCCTGACTGAAGGTGAGCCTTTGTATTTTAGGCTTATTAAACTCACCACAGGAGCCCGAGCCAGTCATCAAGAAAATAATTTTGGGTTTGGTTTGGGCCATAAATATAAACTCTACTGACAGAGACCTTGGTCAACATTGGAAATGTGTTCAAAACACACATAAGTTTGTTTTTCTACCCATTTTAGGACTTTGTATTGACTTCCATTTATTTTAGGTACTACATTTATGCCTAACCCAGACATTTTCCCTTACCCTAGCAATTATTGGTATTTTTTTAACCTTACGATTAACCAAGACCTAATTCACACCTTACCTTTAAACCTAATCCCTGACCCTAAACAAGTGGGTCCACCGTATTAGGACCAGACTTGGGTCCCTTTAAGGCCCGTTGGTCTCCTGAAGGTTAATAAATATCCCAGACATTGTCTACTAAACAAGTAGACACAGACACATTTGGGTCACTGCCAGAAGTTATTGCCCTGCCTCTAAAGTATGAGACGATCCACTAAATACCTCTCCAGCCCTTACTTTTATTTTCCTACAGCTTTCCTGCAAATATTTACAGTATTCTCAAGAATCCTTACCGATACTGTATGATGGCATGGAGCACTCAGAGACAATTGGCAAGGATTCCTTCATGTGTTACGTAACGAACTGGCCCAGGTTGGTGAAACACCTCACCGCTGATAGAGATGCAGAAGTAATACAGCAGCCAGCTGGTATCTTCCTCTTTATTAGATTTCACAGTGAGCGAACCTCATACCTCCACATCTGAATTTGTTTCCTGCTTTTTCTTCCTGCTATTTTTGTCGTGGAATGCAGGAGATTTATTTAAGCAGTGCTTGACTTTTTTTCACGGTAGTGCTTGTGCTTCTTTCCTGAAGACCTTCTTTGGCTTCAAGTGAGAAAAATGTGTACAGGGGAATCACAGTAAACTCATTAGTAGCTTATCATTTCACATGTTCCGCAGCTGAACTTCCATTTTGGAAGGTGTTGAAATGGAAATGAGTGCTCTTATGTCAGCAGTTATCAGGCTCAGGCTGCCTTATTCTGTCCAGCTCATGGAGCTTGCGTCTGGGTCTTCTGGGTGGCGACCCGGGGAGGGCGCGCTGGATCAGGGGTGGCCTCAGCATGCGATTCCCTGTCCAGAAGCCGAAGCCAGCACGCTTGTTTGTTCAGGAAGATTGCGGGAGTTTTGTGGTGATGAATTAATGGTGGCAGCGCAGTGGCGCAGAAGATTCTCCTTGGGGTTGGGAGGAGGATGAGGGTGAGGGAAAGTGATGTAAAAGGGAGAAGTTGTTGCTTCATCCTGCCACACCATAACTTAGAAATAATGATGAAACAAATAAAGGTGTATGTATACTTCATTGCCTTAAAATTCATAGGAATATATTATGAATTTCTTTGCAAAATAGATCAAGTGGAGTGAGATTAGTTTGAGAGGATCTATGACATTTTGGGGTCTTGTCACCAATTTTTCTAACAAATTTAGGTCCAGAATTTGACTGGGGCTCAGCAGTACCTGAAATTGCTTGCATATAATTATTTCATTTTATTTCTGGCTCTATGTTGAGTCCTCAATCTCTAGTCTTTAGCAGAATCTCTCAATTTTTCATAAAGCATAGTGTTTTGGGTATATTCCCACAATGGTCATCTTGCCACTCTCTCATAGAAGCCAGAGTTGTAGAGTGAACAACTAATAGTTATTGAGCCAGCAAATTTCCACTGTGGATCACCTCAGCTCCACCCGGAGTGACTGATCTGTGATTAATTCTATCCTTATCCAACCTCTCAGTTTAGGTCAATGACCGAATCTTGGTTGGTTGGCAGTGGCTTAATCTGAATTCTGGATCATGAAGTCCAGATCAAATGCCCGATAGCCAAAGTTCAATGAAATAAAATAAAAACAGTTTGTTCATCCCCAAAGGACATTAAGTGTTGTCGCAACTCATGTCATCCAACTATCTTCTAAGAGTCCTTGCGGATGATGGTGCAATTCTCCGGTAGTGACGAGTTTTGCAACAAATCTGAAGAGGCCTCTGACTGAAGATACTGTTGTATCATGACCTGGTGATGGCTCAATACCATGAGACTATTTTCCATCAGAGATGCTAGGCTGGCCCACGGCCCCTGGTTCACATTAGCCCCTCATGAGTTATTAGAAACGACCTCAGGATATTGACAACTTGCTTCATCTAGTGCAGCGTCTACAAAGAATAACTTCTGAGTGACATTTGGTGATGGTCTGCCTTTTTTAACCTAATGTTCTGGATTTTTTTATTTAAGGAACATTGGGAAAGCAAGGTCTACAATTTCTGATGTTGGGATGGAAAAGGAAATTTAAACTTTTGACTATAATTCCCTTTTTGCTTTCTTCAGTAAAAGCTCTACGAATGCACCCAACCAAGGCAAATGATTGCCTTGGTTGGGTGCCAAGGCAATCATTCATCCAGCAGCCCATTGTGTTTTTGAGTTAAAAAATGTTAAAAGTTGACAAGAAATTTGAAAATATCACTCGATGATTATGTGTTATTGAAAGATTGAAGATTAATACCTGAACACAAACTATATAAAGTCTTTAAAAAATGCAAACACTTTAAAAAGACTTAAGTAAATTAGCAATGCTTAGCTGGGTGGGGGCACAAGTAAAGCCTGGTGGCCTGCCAGGCTTATAATACACTGAAGGAACCCATTTAGTTGTGCTGTTATTTGATTCTTATGCATGTTTTTAAATTTTATTTCCATTTTAACTTGTATTGTGCTGCTTTAATGAATAACCAGATCAGTTAGCATGCGCCACATGTAGCGGCACGTCTGTACAGCTAGCTTGTTTACCTGCTGTGTCCTGCAGCAGCAGCAGCTCTCAGGTCCACAGTGACTTACTGGAGACTAAAAATACACGGCAGTCATCTCTACGTTGTCGATGACTCGGTTCAGCATTAGTGCGGATAATGCAGCGCAGATTATTACTGTTTGTACCGCCATATTTAGACGCTCAATCCTATGGATCTGTGTCACCTGTGTGAAGCAGACCCCTTGTGTTGGTGTGTTTGTGCACAGGTTGGGCCTCTAATCTGCCTGGCTGCTCACAGACGTGGTTTCGGTGTTCATTGGCGGCTGCCGCAGCTTAGCTCTAGGACTAAGGCAGTTCAAGAAAGCATGTTTGTTTAGGTTTTATCCCAAGTTGTCGGGATTTACTGAGGTATAAATGAAGTGTGTGATATTTTTGGTAAAACACAACAGGATTAAAGTATGACTGCCTTCTTTAACACTTCTCTGCAGATTTTCTCATCTGCAGCTGGTTTGCGGGGAGGTTATGAAAGTTTGTCTTTCAATTTTTCTCACGGCTGTGATCAGGCACAGGCAAGTACGAGATAGACACCGTATGATGACGACCTGTAAAAATCTGCAATATTAACTAAATTAAAACCAAAAATGTACATTATTGACTTGCTTTTATATAAAATTGAATGAATTTTATGATATTAGCTTAACTTGGTTGTTAAAAATGGTTTGTTTCACACTGAGCCAAAAGAGTACAGGTGCACCGATTGCAGTTTCCTGGCCAATCACTGCTCTCTAAAATCCCTGACCTGCCAATTGAGATTTTGGCCTATTACATTTTTTTAAAGTTTATTGATCACACATTCTCAATGTCATTATTACAGCATTAGCATTATATTACTTCAAAATGGTCTCAAAACAACATTACCATTTATCGCAATAACGCCTGGGATAATTTATCTTCTAGCAAAATTTGTTATAGTGACAGGCTTAGAGCTGCAGGTTTTTCAAGTTGCAAAATGACAGAACACAAAATAAAATTTAATCACCTGCTTAATTTAGTAGTAGGTTTAAAATGACAGAATGTTCTGCTCTCTGTAGTTGGAAGGCTAACAAACACAAATTAGCTGGTTAATTATCAATCTGCTCCTGTAGCCCAGCTGCAGTTGGCTGCTGACTGAGTCTGACTGAAGGAACGCACAGATGTCAAATAACTTCATCTGTGCGTTGAATTAGGGCTGCTACCAGTTTAAAATATTGCCAGAAATTTACTTAGTATGGCTATTTGTGTGATAGCCATACTTTTTTAACAAAAGCTAAAAAGGGGGGCTTGCTTCTTTCTTACCAAGAACATGGATAATTATCTGTTTTATAAAAAAGCTTTTTCATACTTCAAACTTGAGACTCTTGAGACTTTATAATAAACTTGAAGTTTATTATAAAAGGCGGTGTTTACTAATGCCTCAATTTAAGTTCACTTTTTCATTTTTGCAAATTAATATTAAATGTTTTATTGCTAATCTGATTTTGAACATTCATACTTCATAACTAAAAGTGACATTTGAATCATATTGTATTTTAAGCAATAACATATTTTCTTATTTTAAAAAAAAGGGATCTGAGTTGCATTTTATTTTTGATACAATTCTTTTATCATCTTAAGCAGCTGCTACAGAACAGGACAGTTTTTTGTATTTGGTTACTCGATTAATCATCCGAATAATTGATAGATTACTCAATTACTAAAATAATTGTTTACATCAGTGTTATTGTTGTTATTGTGAATAAAACAGGTTTTTATGTTTTCAGTGTGACAAGAAAAGAGACATGGAGATCACATAATTTGACTTTTTCCTGTAAATCCAAATTCAAACTTTCAAGGACACATTTTAATCCCATCTATAAAACATATGAATAACAAAATTTATGAACCTGCTTGAAGACTTTTTTTGTTTTGTTTGTTTTCTTTCTGGACATGTTTTAAATGTTGCAAGCCCTCTTAAGAAACTGTTTCGTTTTATTCTTCGGAAGATGTTGATTCAGACTAAATTTCATGTTTTTTCTCTGTGGGACGTGAAAAACAGTTACCAGGAAACAAAAAGGTTCTAAGGCAGAGGTTACCATTTTCTCCCCGCCATTTACTCAATCACTATAATTTGGAATGATTGGTAATTTAAAAAAAGCAAACAGAAAAAAAAAAAAAAAAAGCACTGTTTGCATGTGAATGCTTTATTCTGTCCGACTCTGTGACCTTCACTCTGCTTGTTTGGAGTTCATCTTTCAAATGAGAATCTTATGGAGCCAAGAGCAGAACAACTAACAGGACAGCGCGACGTAGGAGGAAAGATTTCAACGTTTCTCAGCTTGTCCTGCCAGCAGTATCCTCTACAAACCTGCTCAAACACCAGATGGAAAGTGCGCCGCAGCCTCAGGCCAGCCAGCAAATCAAATTCCGAGAATCGCCTTATAGTCCAGGCGGGTCGATTTGTGATCTCTTTCCCTTTAATCTCTCTGCATCTGCACGGATTTCTTCTGTCTACAATTGGAGTAAAATTCTCAGAAATCCTCGGATAACTTACACATTCTTGAACTCTTTCAACTTGATGTACCTTCCGGCAGCCTTTTTTTTTTTTTAATGACGTATTCAAAAGTTACCCAAAATACTGACATGAACTGAAGTCCAACACTTTGGAATTGGATGTGAACACAGAAGCAGATGGGCCGTCCATCCACATTCCTCTGGTGACACCTTCTTGTGTGGAAGGTGGTGCATGGAGGCCTTGCTGGAAGAAGTGAACAGATGTCCCATTTGAGCGGAGCTGTGCTGGGAATATCAAGTGTAGCTGCCTGCATCGTGCTAGTTGGCTGCTGTAGCATGAAGACGGGCTGTTCACCAAGCGCTGCCCAGCGGGACAGATGAGCTACCTCTTACACCGGCACTGTCCGGACGCAAAAAGACCTGCCTACAGCACGTCCAGCTCATGCAGTGCATTCTCGCAGGGAAAAGTGGCAGCTCCTCTCTTAATAAAATGGCTCTATTTGAGGAAGAAGTTTGACACGGTACTAATTTTAATTGGTAGGGTTTTGTCATTGTTTTGAGAGCTGCTGTTAGATCCTAAAAGTCTTAAAAAGTCGTAAATACACATATCTAAAATTAAGGCCTCAAAATGTCTTAATTGTTTTCTAATGAATTTAAGTTGGCCTTAAATACATTAATCATAGGTCTTAATATTTAATCTTGTTTATTTTGTCAGGCAAACTTTTAAGTCATATGCAGTCATCTTCACTGTATTGTTTGACTCAAGCTGGTTTAGGCTACCGGTAATTAGTTGCTAATACACCCATGCTAGCTAGCTGTCATGGGTAAGTGTAAATTTATCACCAGTTGGCTGGACAATGCTCGTTTTCACCACTAGCTCACTTCTGTTGCCAAACCACACAATGCTACGTGCATACTGACAAAAAACAAAAGCTTTCGGTTAGACATGTGTTACTGTATGTTCCGCATTATAAGGCGCACCGCATTATAAGGCGCACCTTCAATGGTTGGTATATTTTAAAACGTTTTCCATATATAGGGCGCACCGCATTATAAGGCGCATGGAATAGACGCTACAGTAGAAGCTGTGTTACATTATGCATCCATTAGAAGGAGCTGCGCTAAAGGGAATGTCAACAAAACAGTCAGATAGGTCAGTCAAACTTTATTAATAGATTACAAACCAGCTCTGACAACTCCGTAGCTTCACACGATAAAACATACGACAGAAATAAGGCATTACAATTGGAAATAGTAACACAAATAGCAGCTGCATCTAATTAACCGAGCTTAACAGCTTAATGCTAAACGGCTAACGTTTAGCTCTCAA
>CAEGAG010192977.1:0-10418 GCA_903067065.1 Brachyrhaphis terrabensis
AATTTTCTCCTTTTTTCTTACCGCTAAATCATCAGAATATTAGCTAATAGTAATCAATTAAAATAATTGTTTTTTCCTCTGCATGCAGTGCTAGTAATTATACTATTGAGAGTCTTTTAGGTAAACACATTAGTATTTGCTTAAAGCGTTCTCCGGTTTCACCCTGTTAGCTGTGTCTTTGTTGCTTTAGCACCAACTTGTTGCCCACTTTCTCTTGTCGGCTTTTGGCCTTTGGTCTGAGCCTCCAGCATTTTGAAAGGATTATCGGACAGCATGACTTTTTAGTCGAGGAGATGGTGTGGGGTAGTTTTGAAGGTGATCACTGAGGTGTTCCCAGTGTTGTGAGGCGCTCTTAATTAGATAACTGTATCTCCTCGTATGAGCAGCCGCTATCCTGGTGGTCCTGTTATGGGACACGCAGATTTTCGATCTGGGAGATCTGCGAGAGCAAGTAGTGTGAAAGGGCAAGCAAGTAGGGGGGCTTCTAAATCCGTATAATGCCCTTTGTCATTTATACAAGGATTTATTTGTCATTAAAGAATAATAACAGCATCTGCAGACATTTAGAGCTTTATCTAATAAAATGGAAGGATTTCAGATGTTTTGAACAATTGTTTTTACAAAAAATTACTTTTGTGCTCGTGCGAAGTAAAAGAAATTCAACTTATCCAACTGCGACCATACTTGGAGAGGGTATTTGTCCTGTTAAGATGCTGTGTGATGGAAGCTCACACCATCTGTGAGAAACCTTAATAACTGGGCATGTGATTTATTGCCTGTACTCAGCAGTGTCTTTTTGAGAGCAGACCAGACAAAAGAGGAGACCCTCACCCTCCTACTGTTTTTAATAGTTCTGTAGGATGTGAAGGGGCTGGAGGGGGCTCTAGTAATGCAGGGGCTTCAGTCTTAAAGGAGTAAAAAGATTGAGGACCTTAAATGAAAGTAGTGAATTGGGATGGTTGTGTCTTCTATTTCTTAAACGCAAGATTTATCTGTTTTAAGCTCAGTAAGTAACTTTCTAAAAACTGAGTTTGATATAACTAAATTAGGGTTTTCTAGTATTAAGGCTTTTATCTAATAGACTTTTCACATCATTTAACTTGGTCTAGATTTTCTATTCTAAAATAGCTTTATTGCCCTTGGGTTAAAATGTTGTTAAAGCGTCTTTGGGAGCAATTCCAGCCTTGAGTCTTCTTGGATTTGTCTCTACAAGGTTTGCAAACCTGCAGATCTTCTTAAGCTGTCAGACTAAATGGGAACAGTCAGTAGACGGCCATTTTAGCTCTTTCCAGAGAATTGTATGCAAGTCCAGGCTCTGACTGGCCCACACAACTCAAATATGTCCAGTCTGCTTTGTTACCATTGCTCTGTGCTTGAGGTCATTATCGTAACAGAAGATTAATCATCGCCTTAGTTTTCTGGACAAACCTCTGTCTTTAGCTGCTAATCACCAGAACTAATCACCAAACTCTTGGGCTGGCCGATGTGGCTGATAAACTTATCATGATATATTATACTAGACAGTGACTATTTTTCTCCATACATTACACCCTTCTTAGTTCATCACATCAGACAAATTTGTCTTTTTAGGGTCTTGCCATTTCTATGGTGGGTTTTGGTAAAATTAAAGTGGGTGGCCATGTTCCCTTTAATCAGTTTCTCCTGTCTGGCCGCTCTGCTGTGAACTCCTGATTGGTGGAATGAATTAACAATGGTTGACCTCTGAAAGAAACACTGGAGCTCCACTTCAGCAACCAAGAACCTTTTGGTCATAAAGGTGCTTTGGCACCTTTTCTTCATTGTCTGCTCAGTTTGGTCCAGTTAGATACAGAGAAGGCTCTTTCCAGGTGTTTTCCATTTCCGAATCCTGAAGACCATGGCCCTTTTTGGGATGACAATGCTGCCAAAACTTTTTTTTGACAGTTTTTCTAGCTTCTTTGCCTGGTTTCTGATCTTGTATAAAGTCAGCTGTTGGACACTATAGACAGTGCATCTTTTCCAAATTATGTTCAGTCAACTAAATTTTCCACAGCTGGATTGCAGTCAAGCTCCAGAAGCATCTGTAGGTTGATATTTGGAAATCAGATGCACCTGAGCTCCGTTTTGAATCTCGTAGGAATTGCCTTTACAAAAACTCAGTTATGGTCGGTAATGTGAAATGGTGTGAATACTTCCTGGTGGTACTGTGGAAGTATTTTTCTGAAATAGAAGAGTTTTAATTAGAGATGCACCGATTTATCTTCCAGATGATTTCCTTAATTTTGGGAGATTGGTGATCGGCCGATCTTAACTAGCTCAGCCAAGGTCTAAAAATCAACCACTGTCCTCTGTTGCTCTAATGTTTACCTGACACCAGGTCATGCCTGCATGTTTGCAGTTAACAATAGTCACTCTACTGTTGCCAACTCAGTGACTTTCTCACTGTATTTAATCACATTTCAGACAAAAGATTGGTATCGGAATTGGTAGCTAAAATCGGAATCGGCAGGTCAGGCTTTGGTAATCTGGTGTCGCCATAAAACCACACTCGGTACAACCCTACTCTTAATTTTTTCTGATCTTTTATGGCTTGTCTCCTTTAAGGTGGATGTAGAAGGAAGTTTGTTTCATGAAAACTTCATTTGTTGAAACCCTTTTGTCCACTTCTTTGTCGTCTCTGCCGGATTGCTCAGCCATTCCAACTTTCTTTAAAAGCATGGAATAGTTTTAGGTGAACCTTCTCCCTCCTCCTTGGGCTCCGTCCTTATTGAAGCTCGCCTACATATCATTTATCTCCTCTGCCCCCGCCACCCTCTGCTGGTTTTCTCAATGTGATTGCGGGGCTGTATGGGCGCCTTTTCCCCGCTCACCCAGCTGGGTTTGTTGACTCTTATCAACTTTTCTCTTTTTCCTCATCCCACCCCTGTTTTTGACTCTCACTCCCTCCCCTTCACCTCTCGGCTCTACGCTCCGCTTTCCCTGAACAGTAAAGCTGCCACAGCTGTGGACTGTATTAGCATAGCAGCTATGGAGAGAATGGGGAGGGGGGCTAAATATATTGCAGCCATTAGCTTTTGTTCGGCTGTTGACAGTTTTAAAACATTTCAGCTTCCCCTCTGTGTAAAGAGACTCAGGAGAAAAGGATGTCGGGATGATTTCAGTGTAACAGCTTTTTAAATACAACATGAGGAAAAGGAAGAATGGCAACTGAAAAATAAATGACTGAAAGCATTTTGTATCTAAAATGCCTGTTAGATTATTAAAGTTAGTCAAAAAACCTTTTTAATTCCAGTTTGTTTGGAAAATAAAATGTCAAGTGTAATCTTTGAGTTTTGCTTTGCCTTCTAGATCAGAACTTGTGTGTTTAACCGCATTTCTTTCCAGGACAAAAACACTGAAATAAATTGTCCTGCCATTTTGTTTATGTGCGCTCTTGGTTTTTACTTTCTATAGAAAGTACTACTGACTTGGTGCTTATGTGTTAAGCTGCAGCAGAGCTATTGTTTGCTATAAATTTGCACTTTTTTTATTCTTGGAGGAGACTCTGGGGTTTTTTCTCAGAGAAAGCACTCTTGCTTTTTGTGTTGCTCTGTCTCCTTGGTGAGAATCAAATCAAATTTATTTATATAGCACATTTGAGAATGGCTGTGGTTGGACAAAGTTCTTCACCCAAAAACAACAAATAACAATAATTCTAACAAAAAACTAAATACAAACACAGAATGAGAGAAGAACAAACGTAAGAAGCCCAACAAATTATTCTCTCTGAAGAAGAACGACTCACAGAGATATTGCTTGGATTAAATGTGTGTGATTTTTAGTTTTTTTATTTTCCCTTTCATCTGAGCTATGTCAAGCTAACTCTTTTGTGTGAAGTTGTTTTTCTCTTCTGGACAAAAACCGATCAAGAGAACTTTTGATGCTATCATGAAGTTGCACTCGTTTTCTCTTCTTTCCTAAAGAAAGCACTACTAGCGCAGTGCTAATTTGGTTAGCTGTGCCTTGTTTCTGAATAAACTGTAGACTGAGATCTTATTGCAACCGGATTGAGTTCAGGTTAATTGAATATTAATTGGGAATTGGATTTCTTAAAGGTGAAAGTAGCCAGAAGTGATATTTGTTGTGAATCTGTAATGTATAAAAGAACGGAATGGAAACTAGAACTTCCTGTTGTTCTTTTGTTCTTACGTTTTACCAGGTGTTGGAATGAACAGGTCCAGGTCCAGTAGAGATAGAAAAGTTCCTCAGCCTCCAGTCACCAGGTTGACCCGCAGCTCCAGCTCCCAGACCAGGCATCCAGAACCTGCAGAACCCCAGGACTCGTGGCAGGGTCCATATGGAAAGCAACGAAGGAAGCAGCCTGACTCGGCTCTCGCTCAGGACCTCAGCCTGATGAGTGTGAGCAGACTGGACTCTACAAGGTGAAAGCATGCTACTGCAGCCACACGCTTTGAAAGTAGAACTAATAGAACAGGAGTAATACTGGATTTATTCCCCTTAATTTTTGTTGTGGCACTAAAATAAGAATAAGGCCTGTCAGTGTTTTTGTAAACTACACCAGGACCTTTTTGTTTTTCCTGCAGTAAAGGAACGACGTCCACTGCTGGCAGTATTCCCATGCAGGTCTGTCCGTCCTCCAAGTCCACATCTGATCAGATCGTTCCATCTTCATTCCGGGTGAAGTCCTCTTCCCGGAGCGGCCTGTTGTCAGTGGCTCGGCTTGTGAAACTGGGCCGCTGTAAGAACATACTGGTGGTGGTAGGAGCAGGAATCAGCACACCCAGCGGCATCCCAGACTTCCGGTATTTGTCCTTTATTTCCTGTCTTTGATTTACGACTTCACACCTAGTCAGTGTGGAGTTATTTTTAAATCTTGTTTTTTATTCTTACTTTGTTTCTTTGGACTACTTTCATGACATGTCTTAACGAGTGCTCTACGTTGTTTCCAGGACTCCAGGAACAGGTCTCTACGCCAACCTGGAGAAGTACAACATCCCTTACCCTGAGGCCATTTTCAACATCGACTACTTCTCCAACGACCCCCAGCCTTTCTTCTCCTTGGCCAAGGCTCTGTATCCTGGCTGCCACCGTCCCAACTACATCCACTACTTCATCCGCATGCTCCACCACAAAGGTCTGCTGCTCCGGCTGTACACCCAGAACATCGATGGGCTGGAGAAAGGTGAGTTAGGACACAGACAAACATCCAAATATCTACCACGGTGCTCCGACGTTGTCTCAGACTTTATTTATGCTTTTATTGTCCATCCCACCTTCCATCCTTCTTTCCATCTTTCCTCTTTTTTTTCTTTTCAATTTATTGTCACAATTTTACTTTTGTGCTTTTATTCTTCCTTCCTTTCTTTCTCATAGAGTCTGTGGTTTTCCCTATTTCTATATTTCAAGCCAAAACATTTCATAACCTCAAGTACCTAAACTTTATCTAGGACCTTAATCACTTCAGTAAAAATATTTAATAAGGTACATAAAAATGAAAAATAACTTTAAAAAATACAGTTCTTTATAACTACCAGTTATAAATGACATACTTAATGAATAACTTTCTATTAGGTATTCAATGTTTTTATGTGTGGCATCATTTAAATATATTGACTTAATAATTGTACAGCATTATTTTAACAGGTTTATAATTTATTAAAAACATTATTAAAGATGTTTTTTGTTTTAAAGTTAAAATGTATGCTATGAGTTTAACATTTTCTTAATAATTTCAAGTTTAAGTTGTAGTTTGTCATGAATTAATAGAAACTGTCATTAGAGACTCAGAGATATGGAGGTTCAGTCATTGGGTGGTGATAACACTGCTTCAACTTTATAAACATGGAAATTTATGAAAGAAGTAGTTTTTTGAAACTCCTGAGATTCGATTATAAAACAATAACTCAGTAAAGCTGATTTTTAAAAACAAAGTATTCATTAGAACTACTTTCTCCTGCCTCTTGACTTGATTTTCTGCCTTCGTTTCAGTAATTTAACGTGGCGTTCTTCTCCTCAGTGTGCGGCATCCCTGAAGACAAACTCGTGGAGGCCCACGGTAGTTTTTCCACAGCGTCCTGCCACCTGTGCTACACGTCGTATCCTGCCGAAGAGGCTAAAGTATGTCCAGTCCACAACCCGCCAAATGCTGTCCGCTGATTTATTCAGCTTTGTGATGTTTTCTTTGGTGTGTTTTGCAGGTTGCTATAATGACTGACAACATCCCCACCTGCTCCTTCTGCGCCGCTACTGTCAAACCTGATGTTGTGTTTTTTGGAGAAGATCTCCCACAGAAATATTTCCTCCACACGAAAGACTTCCCCAAAGCGGACCTTCTCATCATTATGGGGACTTCTTTAAAGGTGAGCTTCAACTTGATTTATTTATTTTTTTTCTGTCGTAAAATCAGAATTGCATCCCTGTAGCATCTGATCCTTAATAAAGATTTTTGTTTTCAGATCGAGCCTTTTGCTAGCCTGGTGAATACGGTGCGCTCCACTGTGCCGCGTCTGCTCCTGAACCGGCATGCTGTGGGCCCCTTTGAGAAGGTCCCGCTGCGGAGAGGAGACCACATGGAGCTGGGGGATCTGGCAGACTCGGTCAGGAGGTTCGCAGAGATCCTTGGCTGGAGCGGAGAAATCGAAGAAATGATGAGGACTCAGGAAGAGTTGGTGAGTCCTACATCAGGACACACGGGATCAGCAAAAAGTTGATTTATTTCATTAACTGAATTCAAAAGGCTTTTAAATAGATTGATTACACAGTCGGATAGACATGAAGTTTTATTTCCATTAACTTAACGTTGATGGACGTTAATGGAAATGGCCAATGAAAAACCTGGAATTCAGTTTGTAAGAAATAAGCATTGCTGAATTAAATGTCTGTTCATAGAGCTCATATATGTGCTTCAATACAGCTATTTAAATACAACACTAACCCTACTTCCAGCCCCTCTTAGCTTTGTAAACAGTGTTCATTTCCAAGTCTTTGGCTGGGAGTTTGAATATTGACTGAAAGTTTTCACTCTTCTTCTACAGTTTTTTGTATTTGCATTTTGCAGGATTTTGCTTTATTCTGTTGTTTCTGCCTATTTCTTACATTTGTTTAAGTTCTCTGCAGTTGACTTCAAACACTTCTGCAATTTTCACTTAAAATATTCAGCTTACATTCACACTGCATTTTTCGCAAGATGTAAAATATGCTGGACAGTGAGTCCTGGGGACCAGGTTTGAAAACCGTTGTCATAGAAAATCTTAAGTTGTGAAGTTGAACAGCTAAAAGCCTTCCCTCTGCCTACATACCCCAGAATGCTGTGCGGCTCAGTGAATATTCTTTGTACCTTCCAAAAACAATGGCCTAAAGCATCTTTTGGCAATAAAATGAGCAATTTTTTTTTTTTTCTGGTCAAAGTCACGTTTGACTAAATTGGACTTAATCATTATTTTAGGAAGGTAATGATTTTGATTATTGAAAATTCTATAGACGTATTATCTATTGATATTGTTATTGATTTATTGTTCAGCTCCGATACCAACAATAAAGACCAGCTAAAGACTTATATTAAAGCAATCTGCGTTTCCTCAAAGCAGCACCAGAGCCACCCTAATGCAAAAATTAATGGAAAATGGCAAAAAAAAATGATCAGAAACCCCTTATTGAATGGCCTTTACTGTAACAAATAAATGTTATCCATGTGTAATTAATCTAAATTAATCTATACAAGTTTCACTTTTAATAACGTTTACTGAGATAAACTTGATTATTTGAGATGAAGTCCTTCCTGCAGGGCATCCCTCCTGTGGTAACCAATGGATCATCATCATCATCATCATCATCAGAGACTGAAGACATGAAGACATCCAGACCAGGAGCTGAAGGAAGCTGCAGCGAGGACACCGACTCAGAAACGGACAGCAAAAGCTCTGCGTCTTCAAGAGCAAGCAAATAACTCCTCAGCCTATAATGCAACAAAGGTTCAGGAGAAATTAATTTCAGCTGCTCTGTAAATATGCAGGTTGTTTTGCTTCACATCTGTCGTAGTAAATATGAAGTGTTTATTTTGTTTATATGTAGATATAAGGTGGTTAATTTAGTTTCCATCCAGAACACTAGTAAATATTCCCCAAAGTGGTTTTATATGTCTGAGGCTAATAAAGTTGTTTTATCTCAATCATGCACGGTTCAGTATTTAATAAATGTTTCTCTTTGCAAAGAAGACAGTGTTGTTCTTAACTTTTATTAACTTCTCAGTGGAAAAACCTCACAAAATAAGTAGTGCTGCCTATAGTACACAAAAAATGTGCAAACTAGATATTCTTCCCACGTTCATGCAAATTTAAAAAGGATCCCAGGATTTATGTGTTGAAAAATAACAGCATAACTTACAAGCACAAAAGAAAGTCTGAACAGTTTAAATACAAAAACAGAACTGTAAGAAAATACAACAAAAATCTGACAAGGCTTAAAAGCATTTCAGTTACAGTAAAATCTTTAGGAACTGGACTTGTTACTGTACCAACAGTTTACTATAGATTCATAAGAGCAGTCAGGCTTACACACAAAGATTTATATAAAATTCAACATTTTCTATCAGGGGCAAAAATAACATTTGATTTATCGTGTAGATTTGGCAAAAGTAAATAGATTAAAAACAATCATTGTAGTTTACATATTTCATGGTCATAAAGTCCACAAGATGTGTTTCAGCAACTACATGTCAAGTTGCTTTTTCTTTTCCTCTAAGCTTCTTAAAAAAAAAATGAATCTTTGTTAGCGAACAAGCCTGAATTTAAAAAGGTTCAGTGGTCAAAACGTGCCTGTGGCCGGGCAGCGAGATTTAAAACCAAAGGAGGGGTTTAATTGTCCAGTGTTTAATTAAAAATGTACCAGAACATAAATGTGAGGAACCAAAACAAACAAAAGGAATGATTTTTTTTAAGACTTGAAACCTTGGCATCTGTGTTCACAATAAAAAATTAATAAAAAAAAAAAAAAAAACGATCCAGCAAGAAGTTAAGTTTCATAACTTAAGGATGCAACAGGTAACCATAAAGGCCTCAAATGAACTCTGAGTAACTAAAGGCTTGGTGCTTCAGGACCAACTCTTTGTACTTCCATCTATCCATCACCTATATCTGCTTACGGTGAAGGCAACAGTGCATTTCACGTTGTCGTTAAATACTTTAATTATAATGCTTCAATTTGATAATTTATTCCATCTTTTCTGAAAAGCCTTGATTAAATTCCAATAGTTAAAAAGCAAACTCAATTTCAGAGGACAAGAAGAATCTGGAAAATTAGCTTAGTTTGTAGTTATGGCACAGAAGGTATGAAATGGAGAAGGAGGCTAAAATCAGATTTTCCTTATTATTCACATCTTCTTTTCAAACTTTCAGTCCTTGTCAAGTCACTCATTTAAACGATATCACCACTTTAGACATATTCCATTGAGTTTGTATCGAAGTAGACACCCATACAACACTAAATACAGTGTCTCACAAAAGTATCTATACCCTGAAAGTCTATTTTTTGTCACATCACAACCACAAATTTATGGTTAACACAAAATGTGCATAACTGTGAGGTTTAGGGAAAAGGACACTTTTTTTATAACTACAAATTTGATTAAAGTGGCACTCTGCCTCCTTTATTTGGAAACCCTAAGAGTTTAATATTCCCCAACCCCCAAAGTAGTGGCAGTTTCATGCTGTGCAGATGCTATTCTTCTGCAGGGACAGACTTCAGTCAGAGCTGATGGTAAATCCTGTTTGAAGGCAACCAGAACTTCCCCTTCAAGTAGGACATCGACCCTAAACAGACAGATTATGATCGAAACTGGTAAATACACCACAAGATGTGCAACTGTAATTGAAGCAAAAATGTTTTGTAAAGTAATAACTAGTGGGGGTTTGACACAAAAACACTTCAGGTTTTAAGTTGCATTTTTAAATCCCATCTTTGCTTCAACTTTGCAGTTATGCTCTAATTTGTGTTGGTCTGTCACGTAAAATAGATTTAAGTTCTGACAAAAACAGACTTCAAGGGGTGTGAGAACTTTTGCAAGAAATCAATAACCGTGTAAGAAGCAGAAACATGACGCCTGACAGACTTAAAGGCATACTCCATGTTTTCCGTCATTAACATGCCTAACTATGTGCCAGAGGTTCAGTATCTTACACTTAAACTCATCACAGTCACTGTCCCACCTTAATCCACAATGAACTACTTCTTCCTCTCTTATCACACACTTTGGTGACAAGCTGGGCTTTATGGGTTATCACTGGGTCCAGGATGGATTTACATCATATCATGTACATGTAATGTAAAATGTGAAAGTGCAGCATGTCACAGTTCAGTTTCACTAGATCTAGAATCGGGACTAGCAGCGCACTAGTCAGAGTCTGTATCAGAGTTTTCTACTGGTCGGCAGATGAGCGTCTCTT